>JAQFZM010001145.1:0-20731 GCA_034695785.1 Galumna obvia | reverse complement strand
TAGATTTAAATATACTAAAATTATCAAAAATATTTGTCATTTTATAAAAATATTTATTCCAGTCTTTATTTTGTATTTATATAAAAATTCAAAAAAATGTTTGAAATAAATGTATTTCATATTAAATTTAAACCTCTTTTCTATAGTGACTAAAATATTTTTATTACTTTAATCGAAATAATTGTTATTATCACTTCTTAGTTAATTAGACAATAAAATGACTCATATTTTGTTTCAAAGAGTTATTAATAGATTTAAATATACTAAAATTATCAAAAATATTTGTCATTTTATAAAAATATTTATTCCAGTCTTTATTTTGTATTATTTATATAAAAATTCCAAAAATGTTTGAAATAAATATATTTCATATAAAATTTAAACCTCTTTTCTATAGTGACTAAAATATTTTTATTACTTTAATCGATTCAAAAGTTATTATCACTTCTTAGTTAATAAAACCATGAAATGACTCATATTTGGTTTCAACTTGTTATTAATAATTTAAAATATACTAAAATTATCAAAAATATTTGTCATTTTTATAAAATATTTATTTCAGTCTTTATTTTGTATGATTTATATAAAAATTCAAAAAAGTGTTTGAAATAAATATATTTCTTATTAAACTGAAACCTTTTATCTATAATTACTAAAATATTTTTATTACTTTAATCGAAATAATTGTTATTATCACTTCTTAGTTAATAAAACCATAAATTTCTCATATTTTGTTTCAAATTGTTATTAATAATTTAAAATATACTAAAATATCTGATATATTTTTCAATTTTATAAATATATTTATTCCAGTCTTTATTTTGTATTATTCATATAAAAATTCAAAAAAATTTTTGAAATAAATATATTTCTTATTAAACTGAAACCTTTTATCTATTGGGACTAAAATAATTTAATTACTTTAATCGAAACAATAGTTATTATCACTTCTTAGTTAATTAAATCATATAATGACTCATTTTTTGTTTCAAATTGTTATTAATAACTTTAACAATTTAAAATTAATAATTTATCCACTTTTTGGTAGTAATGAATCTTTTATTAAATATCAAGGTTTAGGAAATTTATTAAATTTAAAAGATAATACAAATGTATTGACGAACAAATATAGATATTAATCGATTAAAAAGCAATTAAATATAACAAATTATATCATCATCTAAGTCTTCATCATCAGAGTCCTCCTCCTCCTCCTCATCATTATCATCAAATAAAATTGTTGGATTTATAATTGGATTTTTAATCTTTAGCAAAAAATGTTTCGCTGGATGTATATTAGGTTTTCTTTCGCATCTTTCACACAAGTCGTAGTCTAAACAAACAGAACATTTATATCGTATACCACGAATATTTTTTTCTCCACAACCATCACAAATAACATTGAAATGGACAACATTTGACATATTGGAATCTTGTATATTTCCATTATTATTCAATACCATTCTATGTAATTTATTATGCCTAATAGATTGGTTGCGCATGCAATCAAGACATTGATCATAATCAGGACACACTGAACATTCATATCGTATTCCATATATAACACTGTTGCAAGTATTACATAGAGCAGTCTTATATCTATGCGGCGGTAGTTGTCCTGGTGTACGATTACACAGCGGTTTATCAAATACATCTTCTTTGTTAATATGTATTCTGTCTTTATAAACAAAAATACTTCGATTGCTATCTTGAGTTACATCAGAACCAACCTTTCTCAATTTATTTGAATCTAACTGCGATTTAGTAATACGTACGACAAAATCGGCTCGCTTCTGAAATCCATCCCTAATTACACCATAGTTGTTCTTCAGTATTTCATTACGAAACCAATCACTAGGATTCAAATCAGTCATATATACACCCACACCGAAAGCGCCTGAACGTCCACTCATTTTCAAAAACCCTGATTGTAATATAGAATTGGCACCTGATTTGTCGGTGTAGTGAAAATAATATTGATCTTCAAGTTGACCTGTATAATGATTAGGTGTTGCTATATAGGCAGTCATATTAAATTAAAATTTTATAACTTGAATAAATTCAGTTAAAAAATTACTATTTTGTCGAATCTAAATATTAGAAACTTAACATAAGCTAAATTTCATTGATTATATAGTAATATTTATCAGTATCTTCAAACTATTTTGAAATTCATTTTCTTAATTAAGATAAATTTAATCTATTTGTTTTTTTATAAATTGCTTTGATACAAGTGACATTTTAATTTATTAATTTATCATTCACTTCCTTTGTTATCAATTCCATGAAAAACTCAGACGTGACTTATATCACAAATTATGAAAAATATAAATGTTAAAAGTAGTTACTATATTATTTCATTTTATATCATACGATATGAACCATTTCATGATTTATTTCAAACATCACATGAAAAACTTTAGAAAACCTTTTGAGAACAATAATTGATAACAAAACACTTAAGCGATATAACCAGTTAATTATCAATTTCAAATTTCTATAAATGAGAAGGTAACAAATTCAACCGCGTTGCCTAAAACAAGAATGGATGACATTCTATTTTAAATTTTATTACATAAATTAAATAAGTAAAAATAACAAGGTGGCTTATACTTATAAATTTGTCAAGTTAATCACAAACTCAGCAAAATAACTTATTTTTGAGATTAATAAATTTGAAGTAAAAAATATAATTATATGTGAAATGATTGTGTGAACCTTTTCATGAAATATTTCAACCATCACATGAAAAAGTTTTAGAAAATCTTTTAAAATCAAAATTGAAATTAAAACCCTTAAGGAATATCATAAATTAATTATACAGTTCAAAATCCTATAGATGGGAATGAAGCAATTCTAATATCGGTGTTAAAATCATGAAGGGATGATATTCTATTATGAATTTATTCAATTTGCGCAATGGATTTTTTAATTTGAAATATATTTTAGTTTGATAGGTTTATTCACAAATGCGCTTAAATAACGATATACAGTTGAGGAAATAACTATCGACCGTTCACATAACCTTGATTACTTCTGAATGGATGATTAGAATTTTGAGCGGTTTTCAACAAAATGATCTTAAATAAATAGGATTTACTTAAAAATAAATTTGAAAAAATTAACATCAAGATATAATAATAAAAATTATTTTTCCAAATAAATTCAATAATTTTATACAAATATTTGTATTAGACTATATTTTACCGAAATATTAATAAATATACAGTTAGACCTCGATTTTGGTCACATCGATTTTGGCCAAACCTCGATTCTGTCCGGTTATTTTAACAACACGAACAGCACAGTCCTATGACTGTTCTAATGTTAAAGGACCTCGATTTTAGCCAAACCTTGATTTTGGTCAGCAAATTTTCCGACACAGTCAATCGGCCAAAATCGAGGCCTAACTGTATTTTTAATAATGAAGTGATTTTACAATATTCAGCGTTTTATATATTTTTATTAAAAAATAATTCAATTGATTTGTTTGTATTAGCTTGGCAAAATACCCCATATGGATTTTGAACCCTAAACATTACATGCGTTTTAATTAGGAATAGGAACATTTAAAATGCGCGCTTAAACATAGCAACAAGTAAATTTCAACTATAAATTATGTGGAAAATTAAAATTCCATTCGTATAAAATCTATTTAATGAATGAATGAATGAATATTTTATATGTATTTACTTTTCCAGACATTATTCATAGTCATCGGTCAGTACTTTTCAATATAATAGAGTTATAATAAAATATAAATTTTGTTATTTAGTTTTAATTTGATTTCGTAGAGTAACAGAATATCTTAGAGAATCATAATTTTTAAATTCTCATTCACCAATTGCTCAACAATCAGCTTGGTCATTGTCTCGCTATAACTCGTCAATAGTTAATATAAAATTTTGAGTTTAAATTCATCGCATGATTTGACTATAATTTTGTTGTTTTTGTCACATTTATATTGAATTCATTTGTATTGTAATTCCTTTGAAATTGAATTCTAATAAACACTTTTTTTTGATTCAATTATTTAAGAATTGAATTCATTTAACACTTCTTATAGATTAAGAGAAGCTATGAATTTGTGTACAAAAATGTTGATTGTATTTCTAGTGTTCAATGCATTGGATGTCGTTCACTGAAAAATGAATTTTTTGGTAAAAATTGCTAACAAATATCGATGATTTTGATAAAAAATTTTAATTTAAACGATTTTTAACTCAAAATATTGTCGAAATTGCTTATTTTCTTTAAATATTTGCCAATTTTTTCTAAAATTTTTACAAATTCGGGGCCGGCACTTCGCGCCGTTCCCGATTTTCTAGGGGGTTCCTATTTCTAATTTTTTCTAGTTAGGGTATTTTGCCAATTTTGGCCTCGTAGGGGGTATTCCGGAATACCCCCCCTTTCGCCATCCCTGATTATTACATAATTATTATATTTTATTTGATTCAAAGATAAAAAGTACAAACATTACTTAACACACCGTAGATAAATGATCATGTTCAAATTAAGATTCTAAATATTGATAGCAATGAATAAGTAAAAGTGTGATTACTTCTACTTTTCCATATTTTTGAAGCTTTTTATAATATTATTGAGATTTCAAGTAAAATGAGTAAAAGATTACCTTATTTTTTATCGGAAGAGCAAAACAAACATAATTTGTGACTCAAATGAAGAGAATGCGTAAAACGGGTCGATATCTGCGATAGCATTACATCAGATTATTTCCAATTTATTGATAAACTGAACGATTTGTGTTGAATCACGACATAAATCGACATAATTTGATGATAAACCCATCATTTTTCCATAAAATGATTTTATTTTATATTTTTATTATAATAAATGAGAGAAACAATGGCTTTGAGTTAACTCACTATAAGACAATTGTGAGAAATTTGAGCAAAAGTTTGATTTTCTGCTAATTATTGTCAAACATATGTCAAAGGGTTGCGAAACAATCAATTGATGAAATTGTCTCCGATTATTCTCTGCCGATAAACTTTTGAAGAGGTAATGATCTTTGAACAGACAATCATTTGTTTTATGAATTGTCGATAATTTGAAATCTGCGAAAACGTGGAGACAATCTGTACTTAACAATCACTTAAACAAATTATCGAAACAATTTTATGTAAAGAATAAAATTCTATTAAACTTTGTTTAAGTCTACAAATCAAGTGTTCATATATTGTGATATGAAAACCAAGAATTGAAAGAAGTGTTGCTTTCAAACCACTTCTATCGAGTTTTATCAGTCCTAAAAGTTTGACTTTTTTTGCGCTGAACTGCACTCTAATCATATGTTATTATTTGTATTATAGTTTATTGCGAAGAACCCGATCGGATGTCATCTCAAAGACACGTCTAATGATAGAACTTCTTATATAAGTTATTTGAGTGAAGCAAACATTTCAAATCAATTCCTCTACAAATGAGTTCATTTTGTGAACAAAAAACTAATTTTAACTTTACTTTTGAATTCTTCATTTGATACTCAATTATTGAATCAATTCTTCCCTTTTTTCCATTAAATAAGGTTTTAGTAAAGTTTAGTAAAAATCCATTCATTTGTGGAGACATAAAAAATGTCAAATTTATTGTATGCTTTGAATAATTTATTTACAAAACGTGTAGTCATTCACTTTAATAATAAGACTACAAGACTTTTATTGTATCCATCAATTGGTTGTTATCAAAGACCAGTTCGTCTTATATCGAATGGAAAGAGAGGGCTCAGAGCACTTCAGGATCAGCTCCACAATAGGATTGAATCCAATGCCAGCACTCAATCATCGACTCCAAACCAAAATGAGTTTAAAAAGGCATTTGAAACGAGAAATGAATTGAAAAACGCGAACAGAATTGTCGTTAAGTTGGGTTCGGCTGTCATTACCAGAGAAGATGAATGTGGATTAGCGTTGGGTAGATTAGCCTCAATCGTCGAACAGGTTTCACAACTTCATAATGAGGGCAGAGATGTCTTAATGGTTACGAGCGGTGCAGTCGCTTTCGGAAAGCAGAGGTTGGGCGCAGAGATGAGAATGTCTATGTCTATGAGGGAAACCCTTTCCCCAAAAGAATTGATACGAAGAGGAATGCAGGGGCCCGAACCCAGAGCTGCTGCTGCTGTAGGACAGAGCGGTCTTATGGCTCTCTATGACGCTATGTTTACACAATATGGTGTTCATATCGCACAGGTCTATATTCTAATCACTTTCTAATTCTATGACTAAAACTTTGACTAAAAATGTTTTTCATGTTTTGTTCTTATGTTAAGGTTTTGGTGACTAAACCAGACTTTTATAATCCTATCAGTCGATACAACCTGAGGACAACCATAATGGAACTCTTGAATCTAAATATAATTCCCATAATAAATACAAACGACGCAGTGGTGTCACCAGCGCTACCGGACAGTGACTTAGCGGGGGTACGCTTTATGGAACGCAATTTATTAAACGATTCTGACTCATTCAATAAAGGGGTACAGTAGGCACCGGAAGTCCCCTTTAATGAGATATTCGGTGTTATATCTGTTCCACTGTTTTGAGTTCTGTCTCTTTAATGTATTGTTTGACTCATTCTTATTATATCTTTATTTTAGGATAAAATAACTTATATTTAATTCAATATTAGGTAATCAGTATTCAAGACAACGATAGCTTAGCCGCACATTTGGCCGTTGAAGTGGGCGCTGACTCTCTTATACTTATGTCAGACGTTAATGGAATTTATACACTTCCGCCCTCTCAAGAAGGAGCCCGTCTTCTGCACACATATTCGCCATCAAATAATGGTATCGTCACTTTTGGAGGCAAATCGAGGGTCGGTTTGGGAGGTATGGAATCTAAAGTAAAGTCCGCCGCCTGGGCTCTCGATAGAGGCGTATCCGTTGTTATTTGTAATGGAACTGAAGACGAAGCCATCAATAAAATAATAAGTGGTAAAAGGATCGGCACATTCTTTACACAAATAAAACAGGAAACGGTTGCCGTTGAGTTCTTGGCTTCAAATGGTATGTCTATCCCTGCCTTAAATGACACTTCTCTGTAAACTCATAATATTTTTGGGTTTGACCTCAATCTTATCGTTTCACTACATTTTAGAGCAGTAGTGATGCCATTGAGTCAGAGTTGTGGCAAATATTTAGTTATACTTTGTGAATGCACTGACCAAGTTCATATAGTTCATATATTTTCTAATAAGTTTTTAGATATTTTATCAAGATTAAATCCTTTCAATGAGTTTTATTATTTTATTTACATTATGTTATCAAAAGTAAAGTTCAAGAAAAGCTCATTCAATAAGTTTAATGTGCTTGCTCATGTCAAATAGGAAAGTCACGAATTGAGCTCAAGTGTCTGAAATGGTCTAGCTCATTTAGTTTGTCACAAATAAACTGATATTTAATTAATGATAGATTTGGTGACAGTTTTGCCAAAAGTAGTAAATATTTTCTCTTCTTTGAGTTTTGGTCGACTCTTGACTTCAAATTTCACAAATTATATATAATTTATCACAATTTGAAAGACTCTGAAATCAGAGTTTCGTTTTTTTGATCGTTAGTTAAAATGATAGGAAAATCAATTAGTTTTGTTAACATTTCAAAACTTTGGGGAAATGATATCTTTTTTCAAATTTTCTACAAAACTTCAAATGAATGCTTTAGTCTCTCATATGAAACAAATTATAAACGAATATAAATAAATAATTTTTTTTAATTTTTTGAAATTAGAGAATATTTGTCATAAAGTTTTAATTAACCAAGATTATCTATGCTTTTCTATAATAGGGGTTTCCTCTCATTTTTTAATTGTAAATCGAGGGATAAATTTCATAAAAAGAGGAAAATTACTATTTATATAAAAAAATTGTATTAAAATATGAATTCCAATGAAATAATTAGAATAATTTTAAGGCATAAAAAATTGAGAAAAATTTGTCGTTGAATTGATTGCAATTAAGATAATTAGTTATTAAATAATAACTTAATTACGTTTAAACAAAATTTTCTGATTATTTTTAGACCAAATTATGTCTAAAAACTATTCAGTTTCCAAATCTTTAACTAAAGGTTACCAACAATCAGTTCATTCTAAAGTGAAAATAACCTTGTTAATTATTTCATTTTACTTAATATTATAAAATTTGCATTGAATTCATCCATTGATATGTATAAAAAACATATTTAGAAAAGAATTTTATTTACTAAACTTGTTTGCTGAAACTACCTTGCTTATTGTTATTTGTTAGAATGAATAAGAAAGTGATATTAGGAAGAGCATAGTTGACATTGCTCAATTTGCATGTGTCTGCTCAGCATTTTTGGCACATTTTCGTGTTTGTGGTTCATAGAAGTGATTAGTTTTGGTGAACGAATCGAAAATATTTGAGGAAATTATATATTATATAATGAAATGACAAACGTTTAGAACAAAAAAGTTTTATGTTTGGGTTAAGTCTGTCAGTGATTTGGGATCGGATGCAAAACAAAAACATTTCAAAGCATTCCTTCTCTAATGAATAAAAATCCAAGAATTGCCTCATTTTAGTTAATATACATTCAACTAAAGTCAACGTTTGATTAATTGTTTGGATTTCTTTATATCCGTTATTCCAGTCTTAAAGTGTTGGCTAAAAATGCAATCAATGGTTTCATAAATATTGTATGACTCAAATCAAATCTATTGAATTTCCGTATAATTGTCAGAACCCGACTCTATATGAGATATTTCGTGAAAATATTTGTCGTTTGTCTTCAATATATACCAGACTTTGATTTCAATTTATATATATATTTCCAAAAAACTGAAATCTCTTATATTAAGAATTTGTCACTTCTTTTGACTTTTGATTTGTGTCGACAACTCATAAAAAATATGTCAATCATTAGCTCGAAAGGGTAGTCGTATTCTTCAGGCACTGACACCCGAACAGAGGTCTTCTATAATCGAAAGAATCGCAAATTCTTTGCAAACAAAAAAAGATGAAATACTCATTGAAAACGCAAAAGACTTGAAAGAAGCGGAATCGACGGGTACTCCTTTAAACCAAATGACATATTCTTAATAACAATTTCTTGCCTAAACATAGGTTTATCAAAACCACTCCTCTCCCGATTGTCACTAAATTCAGACAAACTGAACAGTTTATCCGATGGTTTAATCCAAATCGCGGAACAATCGAAGAACGCTTTGGGTCAATGTCTTCGTCACACATTAATAGCTGATGGAATCAAATTAAAACAAATAACCGTTCCATTGGGTGTACTTCTGGTTATATTCGAGTCACGTCCAGACTGTTTACCTCAAGTGGCGGCCCTTTCCATCGCTACTGGAAATGGTCTTTTGGCCAAAGGAGGCAAAGAAGCGCATCACACAAATAGATGTCTGTATGGACTCATTCGTGAAGCGCTATCACATTATGACTCTGCAGAGAATGCAGTGGGACTGGTATGCAATTTATAGCAATATATCTGTGCTCTCATAGATTTATGTCTATATATTTGGGCTTAACTTTTAGGTGAGTAATAGGGATGATGTGAGCGAATTGTTACAACTGGACAACTATATTGATTTGGTTATACCCAGAGGTTCTAATGATTTAGTACGAAATATACAAGAACAAAGTAAATCAATACCTGTGCTCGGACACAGTGAAGGCATTTGTCACGTCTTCATTGATGAGAACGCAGACCAAACCAAAGCCATAAAAATAGGTAACAATAAAATAATTTAATATTTGAATCAATTGATTGACTAAATTAATATAAAAAATAAGTATTGGACTCAAAGTGCGATTACCCTGCTGCTTGTAATGCCGTCGAAACACTTCTTCTTCACCGATCACTTCTCGAAACCGACTTTTTTGTGAAACTCTGTAATCAATTAAAAGAGAATAATGTGGCCCTTTATTCCGGGCCTCGTTTAGCCCAAAAGCTTACTTTTGGTCCGCCACAGGCCAAGAGTTTACGCACAGAATATGGTAGTCTTGCCCTAACTCTTGAAGTCAGTGCACTTCGAATATTTTTGAGGTTTAATAACATTTTATTTGATTTAAAGATTGTGGACGACGTGAAGGACGCCATCGAACACATCAATACATTTGGTAGCGGACACACCGATGCCATTGTCACAGAAGATGGTAGGGATAACATAACTCATCACTATTTATAGCAATATTTAATAAAAAATTTCTATTAATAATTGTATTCATCGTTAGAATCAACGGCTCGTCTCTTCCAGAAAAGTGTTGACAGCGCCTGTGTTTTCCATAACAGCAGCACAAGATTTGCTGATGGTTATCGTTTTGGCCTTGGTAATCTTTATTTTACAATATATTTTATTATATTATAAAATATTATAAATTTGATTCCATTATATATTTTACTTTTTATTAAATAAAATAAATATATGTTTTAGGGGCTGAAGTCGGTATTTCCACCGGACGTATCCACGCAAGAGGTCATTACCATTAAATATTACATAAATTTTATTTAAGACTCTTTTCTACTATAGGACCGGTAGGAATGCAGGGATTACTTACCACTAAATGGATTCTCAGTGGTTCGGGAAGTACTGTCTCGGAATTCTCTGCCGGAGTTAATCAGTATAAACACGAGACGTTACCCCTCGAAAACTTTGACTAAAATACAAATTATAGTATTTTTTTTCAATTTTTTTTACTTAAGTCTAAAAACGACGATATTTTCATAAATTTGTCTGAAATTCATTTATTTTTGTTAATAAATTCATTGAAACAAAAGAGTCTTTAATTTTCTTAAAAATCAGCAAAAATTTAGTAAAGAATTCCAACACTTAATTATTTCTTTTAAAACACTACTAAAGTTGTCTGCCTTTCATCCGATTATTTGCTTGAATTCTGTGACAATAAAAATAAGAAACGCCTAAAATGTTTGCTTTAAATCTGAAGATGTTTTGCAAAAATAGAGAAAAAAAAGTTTTTTTTAAAAACATAAATACAAAAAGAGATCAAATCTGAAAGCTTTTGAAATTAAATAAGTCAGCCGTCGATATGAAAACTAATGGATCAGATATTCCTCTGATTCTGTGCTATCTTTTAAAAAAGTCTAAAAATATAATTTTTCTTCTTTTAAAAATCAATTTATATCTAAATATAGATTTGAACTGAAATGACTCAACTCTATTGCCTAACTTAGAGTCGAATACAATTAAACTGAACTTTACATTGAAATCGAAAGTTTACTCAAAATATTGTATGGATTAAAGTATAGTTTTAATAGTTGAATATGATCTTGGTTCAATTTTGGTGAACATTCACTAAAATGTCATTTAATGGAAAGTATGTTCCGATTTAATGAAATCCAATACTATTTATACATTGGATTCAATAATCATTTGAAGAGTGAGTCAACGATTCCGATGTCTTAAGCGGTGAATGAAAGCGATAAAAATAAATGATATCAAATGAAACGGCAATCAAAACAACTTTCATTTCGATTATAAACATCGGGTCTGTTGTGTGCTATACTTCAATACTTAAAGGAATTACGTGTGAAAAGCAGTCACTTGTCGTCTATTGAAAGGGAAAACTCTTAGATTTGATATCAAACCTTAAATAAGTATCCGTTCATATGTTTTGATGGGACTATAAATTATTTTTGTCGATACCATCAAATGATTGCAATTTGGGTCCAAAGCTTTGATAATTTTAAGACTTTCTATCGATAATCACTTTATGAGATAAAAAAAATCAATAAATAAAGACTAACAGTAAGTCTGAAACCAATAATTTGACAAAAATTCTCTTCACTTTCAATGATTTGTGTTGAGCAACAAATATACCTTGGTTTTATCCTGATTAAATCATTTGTCTCTTTTTCATTTAGAAATATCGAGGGATTATTTTTGTAAATATTTTATATAAATAAGTTTTATTAGTTTTTTGTTTGAAAGTTGTATTAATTGATTAAATATCTAAATATGAGAAAAGAGTTCAAAGAACTGATCTCTAACTCAATAAAACAGAGTCTTTGCTTATAGTTGTGTTTCCCCCAAACGGCACAGAAATCTGAGAATCTCTGAGAGTTTGTGACTAAGTTTTGTAAAAGAGATAAAATAAATACTATCCGAGGCTAACATAACTGTCAATTTGCGTGATGTGTCTGTTTATATGTCTTCAGACGATTTTGCATTTGATATGTAATCCATTTATTGAGACAATTATATCAATTATTTTAATTATATTAATTAGATTTCATTTAATCAATTCTTTCAACTCATATAACAAATAGAAATCATTAAGAAATGAGGTGATAGTAAATTAAATTATATTAAAAAGTTACAAAATTATCAAGTTTATATTTATATTCTACATTCATTTATGAACTAAAACTTCACAAATTCTTCAGATTTTCATTTCTGGAATTCAAATAAAGGAATAATTCTTGAAATTCTTGATTTGACGAATGTTTTCAATGAATATAAATATAATTCAAATTAAAAGTAATGCCTTTTTATGAGAAGACGTGAGAATAGTTTGAATTTTATTATTATTAGTTAAAATATTCTCAAAACAGATTCTCATTTGTTATTCTGGTTGTGAGGCCTCCAAAGCAATTGTCAATCGACTCATTATTATTCATTGAAGTGTTCACAAGAAATTTCACTTTAAATTCATGAGATCATCAAAAATAAGTGTATTGTCTTTAGTGTCATATTTTTCATAAAACATTTTTAAATAACTAATACTATTTAATAGTAATAAAATTTAATAATTATTATAAAAGTGAGCCCAAACTCTTGAGTAAAGCAAAATATCTCATTATTAGTTGGCACTGAATATTTATTTTTTTATCAATGATTAGTGAGGAAGTAATGTCTTTCCCACTAATCTTATGTCACTCTAAAAATAGTTTGATTTAAGTCTTGACTAATGTATAGATTTAATGATTTCAATGAATGAAAAATAATTGAAAAACTTTTGAAAGTTTTTTGTTGAGAAATATTAGCATAAAAACAGAGTCAATGAACTGTCCCTTAAATGAATGGATAGTGAAATACAAATCTTTCAATAACTCAACACTTAATTATTATTTGATTCACACATCAAACCATTTATATTTATATTCTTGTCTTATAAATAAACCATTTGTTTGATGCCTTCAGATTCTGATCCACATATCTATCAATAAGTGGATAATTGTAGCTATAATTGAGTCACATCTCAGTCTCCTCTCATCTCAATTTAAAAGCCATAAAAATAAAAATCTTTTTCGACATTTAATGAAAAGTTATTATTATTTTAGTTTTAAATAAAATTTCATTTTTTATAAAATAAATCGTTATTTTATCAATTAATAAAAGTTAAAATTAAATTTAAACATCAATTTATAACAAAGTTATGACTTTATGTTTTATCATTAAATTTATGTCTATAAATTATAGTCTATAATCTATATGCAAATTATACTATTTATATATTTATTTGACCAAGTAAAAAATCTAATAGAAGTAGGACCAAGAGTAGAATTTGTAAGGAGAGGGACAAATTTTAACTAGGAACTCGTTATGGATAATATTCCGGGAAGTTTTTGCGTTGACTGCATATAAATATAAAAATAAAAAGCCTATAAAATGAACATGATCAAATTACCAATAAATTTGTAATAAAGTTTATTTTTGGGAATAATTTTAATAAAATAAGTCATTAAAAAAGTATCAAAAACTATTCATAAATATAGGTTGAAAATTGATCAGTGTAATTCTAAATTATTAGATTTGAATAATGAAAAGATAAAATATACAAAGGTATTTGTTAACAAGTTATTTTTAATACATATTCATATACATCTTTTTATACTTTTGCTCATTTCTGATGCAAAACTTTGTTTACAATTGAATTCATATTTTTATATTTATATCTATTATTTATTTTAACAATTATTACACATATTTTACAAAATATCCAATAAAATCACCTTGCAATATCATCAAGTATGATTAACTTCTTCTATTCAATAGATTTAATACTATCCTCAAAACCAAAACTTAAAGAAATGCTTTAGTTTTAACTAAAAAATATATAAAATTAAAAACTATATTATTATTAATTTTAATTATAATGTTTGCAATTATTTGTAAAAATAGATTTTTAAATAACTTTTGAAAATATATTATATTTTTGAAAAATATATTCGTAAATATTAATAAAACTAAATATTGTTTTATCAGAAATAAATAAAAAGTAATAAAATTTGAGTAAATTTCTAATAAATAATTAAAATTATTGACATTAAAACTATTCAATAAAATGAAAGAAATGAGTTAATTCATTAGTGATGTAATTGCAAGGTAATTGTTTTTAAAATTAATAAAAGTATTGAAAATCAGACATAACTTTCGTGGGAAGACATGGCTTTAAGTACTAATGGAGTGTCAAAGCGCTGACATTTCACTCGAATATTGTTATCATTGAGTTCTTGTAAAAAACAATTGAGATTTTCTTCACTCAAAACACATATCTTTGGTTCGAATAATGGATTTTTAAGTGATTTACACGAAATAAGAGGTGTTTCCGGATTGTGGTTATGAACGGTTGCACTCATTTCGTGAATACATATACTATTGGTTGGCGTCGAGTTATTTGTATTACCGGTTCGATGAATACTACTCTTGAGAGAACTGGCGGTCAGTACAGAACTGGTGGTCGTATTAAAGGTCGAGTTACGGATTAGAGCTCTATTCCTGTGTCGACAGCAAAGGGCTATCATAAAGGCTTCTCTAAACTTAGAGCTGACGACTGCATACAAACAGGGATTTAACATTGAGTTCACATAAAGAAGAATTCGACAGAAATAAAGTAAATTATAATAGAATTCCATCGAAAGTTCTTTTATTTGGTCTTCAGAGGAGAAAATGAGCCACAAAGTCAACAAACGGAATGGTAAAAGACATAAGAAGAAACAGGTGACCACTGCTGCCAACATAAACACAACCTGACGTCTGGCTCTCATTTGGATGCGTTCGGCGTTAGAAGTGATTCTTCGATCAGAATTGCAAAGAATTCTGTCGTCGACTACTAATCGTTTGGTAATTACACTATAAATGACTACTAATACAAATAAAGGCCCCCAAAAGAATACAGTCATTGATCCCAAAAAGTATACTTTTTGCCAGTTTTTGTTGACTTTTGTCAGACAAACCGAAACCATAGTCTCATCGATATACTGTTCGGTTGATAGTTCTGTGCCGAACAGTACTGGAATAGTGGCCAAAAAGGCTACACTCCATACAATCATTATAATGACCAGAGCTCTTCTTATTGTGCACTTATATCCAGCTTTTAGTGGTTTACAAATTGCATAATACTTTTGGGAGAAATCAATTATATATAAATGAATATCAATTATATAAACGACTATCGAAACCGTAAATCGAGGCCTCAAAAGAGACTTTTATTGCAATAAAAGATTGATTTCTATGAAATACAATCAAATATTTTTACATTAACTCTAATATAAGAAAATCTTCTGATATTTCGATAAATATTATATTTCATATATTTTTTATGGAAATATTTTTGGGTCAAACATTGTTTGCTTTTTTGAGGCCTCAATTTTAACTCTTACTCTTTCGAAAGATATGGCAAGAATTGTGAGGATAGATGTATGAGCGACCACCAACTCTATGAACGGAACCGCTTTGCCTATCGATATGTTAGACAACATTAAACTTTATATACAAATGCTCTGTAAATACTGAGCATCACTTTCTTCACTCAATCTATCATTCGTTAGACAACTGGCGTTAGAATTAAGTGTTAGAATTTCTGTCAGAACTGTCTTAAGTCTTATATTCTGTGCTCAATCTGTTGGTGAATTTTTTGGGCCAACTTTACTTTACTTTATTTTTTTATATCCTTTCAATTAAAAAGAGTTTATTTTTATGTTTTAATAATAAACATTTGCTTTTATAATGAGTTTAGAGTAACTGAAAACTAAATATTTGCTGTTTTAGGTGAGATATGATGGAATTGTTAATAAAAATGTTAGCTAGGTCATATCTAATTTGTTATGAGAACCACGAAAATCAAATGTTTTTTCGTATATGAAAGCACTTAATAAAAATATTTGTCATTCTTTTCATTTACGTAAAAGTAATTTATTTCGGATGACTTGCTTTGGGTTATAAACAAATTTTATGCGACAGTTATTATATTTTGGATTTCTTTGGAAACATTTTTTATTATAAAAAGGAATCCAAGAATTGTAGTCTTGATTTTGATTTTGGATTCTATTACAGACCTCTGATTTGCAGATTAAAGTGTTTGCAGAGAATATGCCCGAACACAAACATGGATTTTCGTTTTACATATAAAAAAGATATGTTTTTCACTTAATATTCTGTCCTTTATTTAGTATTTTTTTGATGGATATTCTGTTCATAAAATTATATAAATTTACTTAAAATAATAAATGATATAATCAGTGAAACCGTTAGTCATTTATTAAATTAAAAAAAATATATTTCAGTCATTTATTTATTTTTCTGAACTCTTTCTTTCTTTTTGTGTTTCTCTCAAAAATAATTGATTTCACATTTAATAAATAGCGAGGGCTCGGGTAATGCCAGAATCACTGGTATCTATATCTGCCAATTTTGAGCCCAACTATTAGAGTTTGAATACAACGCCCAAAAACCTATTATTTTTTTGGCCAAACATTGGATAAGACTTATAAACATTAAAAAAAATAATTTCTGATTTTTTTGGTTTATTTCTATTGAATTAAATTTAAAAATATATAAAAACATTTTTTCATTCATTTATTTCATTGGATTCACTATTATTTTAAATTTATTGAATTCTATTTTGTTTTAATAAAATAATATCTAAACTAAGGTTTACTTCATTGTCTTTAATCCGATTATATTTGTTTTTGAATTTAATTTAATGATTAGATTTGTGTTATGCCTTCAATTTATTTGTAATTAAATGCATTCAAAGCAATGAATTAATTGATTACAAAGATTTAACAAAAAATATTTAAAAGAGTAAACATCTCTACATTTAGTTTAATAGAAGTAAAGTCATCTAAATTGATGGCACATAAAGAATATCAACAAAATATGAAGAATATCTAAATTCAAAGGTGAAATTGTTTTTTTAAAGAGACGTCTAAAATGATTACTAGAAAAATGTTTTTAGACTTTTTTTTTCTTAAGAAAAATATTTTTTATTGAAGTTTTAAAGTTATAAATAAGTGAAGTACTCACACATCGCTTCTCCAAAAATCCAAACCTCAGGTCTACTGTGAAGTTCAATGAGAACTGTGGGCACACAAACTATAATAATTAACAAATCAGCGATACTTAAGTTTATTAGAAACAAATTCGTTGAATTCCATAAGTCTTTGGTTTTCCAGACGACTAACGGCACCAAAACGTTTCCGGCGATACCCAAAATCATAATTAAAACGCAAACCACTGTAGCGCTCAATCTTAGCTCTGGTGGAAATACTGGAAGCATTGGATTTGTGCTTAAGTTAAATGGCTCAGAACAGTTTAAAAGGGGGCCATAATTAGAAATTTCTTGTAAATGATCTTGTAAGTGTCGCTCTTCTATAATAGTTGGAAACGAATATTGATTTGAAGTAAATATAAATGTTTTCATTTCTATTGAATAAATCAGAAGAATTGGCACTTTATTCGGTGCTTTGATTTATATCACTTTTGCGATGTTTTGTCAGTTAAGTAATTGATTGAATAAATAGTTATTAATTATATTTCTTTACATTTCTATTGAATAAACTATTATTAAAGCTTTGATATCAAAGTTTTTATTAAAGAATATGTTAAATATAAGTCAAAAGTCAACTGCAAATACAATGTTTGCACAGAATATGACACACATTTTACATTTATAAGATATTAAGATTTACTGTCAGTTGTTTGACATCAATCTTTGCAAAAGTCTTTGAACTTCACATTGAGTACAATATTACTAATCAGTAGTTATACTAATATTTTGTTTCGACCATTAATTTAAACTATTATTAAACGAATTTAAAAGTTTGTGAAAATCAAGTGATTGACAACAATTAGTGAACTGTCCTTTTGTTCAGTGCTTTAAACTCTATTATAGAGAAGTTGTGTTCGATTTGAAGAGTTGTCTCAACCGATTCAGTGAATGATGTGATGCTTTACCACAACTCTTAGTGTCAGAGATTAGTCTCGAGTTTGCGTTCTTTCCTTTCATAGACTCCACACTCAATGAACTTTACGTTTGCAAAGAATGACATAAATGTTGGAACGGATGAGACATTTGTAGTCAATAGACGTTTGATTCGAAGTCATTAATCAAATTCTTGAGGACTAATATTCAAATGCAAACGAAGACAATTGCATACAAAACGTATAATACATATCATATGAACTATACTTTTAAGACAAGTATTTAATATTCCGTTCGTTAAATGGCTTTTGTTGTTCATATGGACAGAATAGAAATGTTTAGTTTAGTTTAGTTAAGATTTGTTCGCAAATGATTACTTCTAACACTCATTTCAATTATCGTTAACTCAAAGAATTTGTTTGAACTCAATTTCAAAGAATTACTTAAATCTCTCAAAAAATTTGAATCAAATTCATAGAAATGTCTGTTTCTATACATTTATATCATTATATAAAATTTGATTCAAATCTGTTTCACTTTTTATTATTAATGATTAGTCTTTCAAAAACATTTGTAATACGTTTCATCGACTTAAATAACCTAGTCTATTTTTCAAATAACCTAAATACTAATTTTGATTTAATGAAAATACATTTTACATTAATTTTAAGGCTATACTTATTTACTTATTATAAGAAAAAAAAATTATTTTAATGAATTCATAGAAATTAATGAATCCATATTTAGTTTTTGATATTACTTGAATAATAAATGTAACAAGGTATCTAATGCTCATTATATCAGATTTCTAATTCGCCAATTACTCAATAATGAGCTTGGTCATCATCGCTTAATAGTTCATAAATTAGATAAAATATTTAATTATTAATAAATCTCGTTATAAATGTTAACAAAAAATTAGTTTTAATTTAAACTTAAGTTTAAAAAAAATGTCGATTAGAATACCAGAAAAAGAAATCCCAAGTTTTGAGAGTTTGGGTCTCTACCAACGAATGGCATATTCGTGGCCATACCATCCTTACTATAAATTGTTTGAACTTCATATGGAAATGCATTTCTTAGATTATAAGCACTCAGTTCTTGACATTCGGGTACCGATTGGAGAAGTAATACGAAAGCGTTGGTGGGATATCAGGTTCAGAGATTTCATTCATAAAGAGTTGAGAGGTTTGAAACTATCGGACTATAATTATGTCCCAAATGAAGAGGTATTCTTCAGAGAACACCCGGATCTCAGAGAGAAATGGGAAGCGAAAAGGAATAACGTTGTCTTAATTCACTCAAAAAAAGACCGTTACGGAAGGGCTCGTTATGACTTTGATTACTCATTAAAAGTTAACTGGATGATTAAAAGAAAGCAAGAGTTTATGTTGCGATGGATTGGACTCAAGACTCAACCAAAAACTCGAGTCGAGACCAGAAAAAAAATTTTCAAATATTATTCTAATTCTTTGCTATTCTGTCGACACCAGAAGTGTTGGAAAGAAAGACTTAAATGGTTTCCATTAATTCTCTTAATTTGGGTTTACCTTCAATTCTATTACAAAGTTTGGAATACCAGTGCTTTTGATATTTACCCGAAAACTATTACCAGAAATCGAGGCAATCAAACGGATTAAATATTTATCTCAAATAAAATTCAAAATAAAATTATTGATTAAATTGAGTTAATTCTGAGTTATTCTGATTTTATACTTAATTCAAAAATTTTGAAAACAAAATATAATAAAAATTATTATAAAATATTAAGAAATATAAAAAAATGTATTTTTGTGTTTAGTTTTTAAGATTCAAATTATTTTATTAAATGATTTAATAAAAAGCAAAGAAAATGACGATTAGATGTAATATAAGCCAAAAGAGAAACGCGAATCGAAGAGCAAAACACTGTTTGTGATGACACCAAACAATTCTAAATAGAAATGTGTCGAAACGGAAATATCTTTTCTCATATTTTCTGGACTCTAAACCCATTTGTTTCTTGATATACATATGACTCCTATACCTCCACCAGCGTTCCCTCAAATCTTGAAATGTGGGAACCGTTAGGATAAGCCTAAGTCTATGTTTGACCCAATCGAGTCTCAAATGCGAGTAATTGTACCATAATCTGTCCTCAAGAGTCCATTGGTGTCTCTCGTTTCGTTTGAGGCCTTTCTTTTGAATATCTCTTCTGATAAAATAAATGGTAAGTTTTCTCCACCAACGGTTCAATAACTCTCTGTCTGTCGGAACTCTATTTTCTAAGCGTTCCTTCTTTTGTTTCCATCCATTAATCCAACCACTCGTTGGAATCAATGCATTTCCTCGGATCCCATCGATAATAATATAAATCTTTTCCATTGTTTTTAAAGAAATAATTATTTGAATACAATTTTGAATTAAAACTATTGTTTTATTCTCGAGAAATGTTTGTCTTTTCAATACTTGTAATAATTGAGCACAAATTCAATACAAATTTTGAGTAATTTTTCAATTGATTTGATATAAAATCTTTTTCTTAAGTGAATTGAATTATTGTTCGCAAACTTATAGACAATGAGTG
>JAQFZM010001144.1:0-20738 GCA_034695785.1 Galumna obvia | reverse complement strand
GCTTATAAGCGGGTATTCCTTATAAGCGGGTTTCTTATATCCGTACTCTTTATAATATAAAATTCTATGTTTGTTCAACGGTTCTATGACTTCGTTTCTTATAGCCGGGAATTTCTTATAAGCGGGTTTCTTATAAGCGGGTTTGACTGTATTGCATTTGGGAACTTTGCCAAGAATGATCAAAGATATATTAAGTAAAATTAATTTCCATTTAATTAATATCAATTAATTGTAGTGATTAGGGAATTGTCTACAAATCTTTTTCTTAAGGAATAAAAGAAAATTCTTTAATGAAATAAATTGAAAACAAATTATTGAAACTCAAAAAATTCATTAAATTATTTGTTTTTCTCCAACAAAATAATGAAATGAAAAAATGATTTTCAAAGAAATATAAGGAATTCATTGAAAATCTATAATAGAGTTAAGACATAGTCTTCAAAGAAGATAATAATCGCGTGACTCAAAACCAAAGGAAATACTTCTATCGTAAAAAAATTACTCAATTTGTTTGTCCTCTTGTGCTGACCAGTGCTCTAATAACATGAATGACTCAATAACCCAATCATTGGGATCTCGTGTCAAACAATAGTTAAATTGTTTTTATCACTTTATATATCTTTTGACCATAAGTTTGGAATTTAAGTGTCGACTAAAAAGTTATATTTCTTGAGAACTGCTATCAGTTCATAGAAAGCAGTGATAGAGTAATCATCGCCAAAATGTTCGCCCATTTGTTGCTTTCGATCACTGTATTCACTGTCGGAGTATTCTTTAATCGGACATATTTTACGGTCAAATCAGCGGAAACCCCAAACACAACACTATATCCTCCCCGTCAGAGCACAGATATAATTGTCTCTGATCTGAATGACCTACATATAGTCTTATTAATGTCACAAAGGTCAGAGCTCCCAGTTTTCTTTGAAGTGGTCAAACCGGCACTAGAGTTAGCCATCGATAAAGTAAGGATACAATACCCACACCTGCGCTTCCATTTGGCTGCCAGAAAAGACGACCGACCTTGTGCATCAAATGTAGCAGGGGCTATTGCCGCTGAAGAGTTCTATTTGAGAAAAGTGAGTGCATTTATTGGGCCTTCCTGTAGTCTGGCATTGGATCCAGTGGCCAGAATGGCCTCCTATTGGAATGTCCCCGTTTTCACTGCCGGAGGAATCGGTATTGAGTTCTCCAGGAAAGAGACCTATACTTCACTGACACGAATGGCCTTTTCTTTGGGTATGTTTTCTTATTCTAATTGTTATATAATTTAATCTTTCATATTACCATGTTCAGTTAGCATAGATTTAGATGAATTTTAAGATGACTAAAGAGAACCATGTTCAATTTATTAAATACATTGTTGTCATACTTTTAGATCGAGTCTCGCATTTTATGTTGAAAATCTTTAGAGAGTATGACTGGCATCACATCTCCCTTATTGTAGACGAGACCGAACTCTCCAATACTCTCATTAAGATAAGCCTTCAAACCGTAGCCAAAGAAGTAGAGTTCGGCCATGAAATCATTTTAGACGTCCAGTCATTTACCCGAAATGGTAACAACTCTGTCAGCTTTGAAAAGCTATTAAAACAATCGAGTCGTAATGCTCGAGGTATGTTCTAATTGTTAATGATCTAGGTACAAATTATGGCAATTATTTTAGTGATAATTCTTATGTCCACCGGAGAGGTAGTCAGAGAAATACTATTAGTGGCACACGAACTTGCAATGGGTAATGGAGAATATGTCTTCTTTGGCGTTGAGTTGATCAAGAGCACATCAGAAAATGGTGATTTCTCATGGTATCAGCCTGGTGATAAAAGGAACAAGCAAGCTAGGGAAATGTATGAGTCACTTATGATGATTGCAGTGAGAGTGCCCACATCTCCAGAATATACTACTTTTACCCATAAAGTTCTCCAGAAATCTGTGGAACAATATGGCGGCAAAACTAAACTTGAAGAGGTTAACTTGATCGGTTTAATTTTTACCTGTTTATACTGTAAATATGTAGGACTAACCAGGTATTAGTGTCCTGGTAATTAGTAATCTTTTGAGAATTACCTTACATACGGTAAAATCAAATATACAGTAAAAGTAAGAATAGAAATGAAATTTATTGAAAGGATTATTTTAAAAACAAAATTAGAACTCACCAAAAGAAACGAATTATCTTCAGGTCAACCCCATTGTCGCCGCTTTCTATGACTGTATTCTTATGTATGCCTGGGCTTACAATAAGACACTGGCTATTGGTGGCGATCCCAGGGATGGTCGCACTATTGCCAGAAGACTTTGGGACAATACTTTTAGAGATGGTTAGTGTCGAGGAGTGAGTGAGAGAGTCAAAGGGGAGAGGGAGGGAGAGAGAGAGAGAGAGGCATGAAGGCTATAATTGACTCAGAACTAATCCAAGATAAACCCATTGTTTGCCCGACGGCTCAGTAGGACTTACGGGTGATATTACTATAAACAGTAACGGCGACAGAGAGGCTGACTATACTCTCAATGATTTGGATCCCGAAACTGGAATAATGAGACCAGTGGCCAATTACTGGGGAGCAAGGAGAGTTTTTGAAAAGATTGCTGGCTTAGAGGTTCACTGGCCCGCACCCAAAAAGGAAGCGCCTCCTGATGTACCTTACTGTGGATTCACTGGTGATGCCCACCACTGTTTAATTATAGGTATTCCCTTTCTTTTCATTCGTTTACTCAAATTATTCTTTAATATTTATTGATTATTGGATCTAGCAAGATTCATTATAACTAAATGGCTTTATGATAGAGAATTCAATTTAAACAATAAATTTCTTAATCGACTGCAGAAATATGTATTATAAAGCTTTAAAACTTTAGCAAGATGATTAGCTCAATTTTTACTTTGTATAATCCTAAATTTATCATGATAACTCTATTCAATTTATCAATGTTTTTAATGGTTTAAGCTCATTTTACATTTTTTTCATTAATAATAAACTTAATAATTTTACATACATATCAAGGACAAATCAGATCAAATATAATAATTGTCCATGATTATCAAATAACTTTTAAATAAAGAATTTTTATAAATTTTTATCAAAATTATGGAAATATTCCTAACATTTTAAATGAGTTTTTAAAGTGTAGTCATCTCTTCATAATATGAAGAATATTTCAGTTCAAATGATTCATTTCGAGTCAATATAATAATATCTGGTTATTAACAACTATTATTAACAAGAACAATTTTTGAATTGTTATAAATCTTTATTAAATAGAGCTTAAAATATCTAACAAAGCAACTAATAATTCATACACATGTAGTTGAAATATATTTTGACCTTACTTTAATTACCTTGTTCATCAAAATGGAGTATTTTTGGGATCCCTTTCAAAGTTAATTTTTAAGGTTTGGGTGAAATTATATTTAATTTTAGGAAAAAATATATAATAATATGCGTTATTAATATTAATCAAATCAGTAGAACCGTTCCCAGTCTGGGCTATACTCTTAATAACCTTTTCTACACTAATCGTTGTGGGGCTGTGCGTCGTTTATTTCGTCTCCAGAAAATTGAAATATGAGTCCGCCCTCAACGACGAGTGGTGGAGAGTAAACTATGAGGGTGAGACCATTAGATACTTGTCCATTTTTGTGTTAAACCTAATTTTAAAATTCCATAAAAGATCTCAAATTTCCTGAAACCGTCACTAAAAGTGGACAGAAGTCTGTTTTGTCGCTAAACATATCAGAAACGGAAGGCTTTATATCGGGAAAGACATCGACAAATAAAGCGCCGTCTGTTGTCAATTCATTGGTGAGCGCCGCCGGTGTTATCGACTCAGTGCTCGTCGCATACCATAAGGGTATCAAAGTTGCGGTCAAACCATTAAATGTAAAGAAATTGTCCATAACTAGAGGAATACTCCAGGAAATGAAACTTGTAGGTTAATAATGGCTTGATAAGATTTATCAAACTAAATATACTTGTAACAAATAGATAAGAGAAATGACCCACGAAAATCTGGTCCGCTTTGTAGGCATTTGTCCCGAAGAGAACAACGTTTCAATAGTGACAGAGCTCTGCATTAGAGGCAGTCTTCTGGATCTCCTCGAAAATGAGAAGATTAACATCGACTGGACGTTCAGATACTCAATGATGACAGATATAGTGGAAGGAATGGTGTTCTTACATAACAGTGCTATTGGATATCATGGAAAACTTAAGTCAACCAATTGTGTGGTCGACGGAAGGTTTATGGTTAAGATCACTGATTATGGACTGAGTGCTGTCCACGAACAGGTCCATAGGGAAACTGATATCAACCCAAGAGGATTGTTTTGGACTGCTCCTGGTAATTAATGAGTTAGTAAATTATCTTGATATTTATTTTAATATTCAGAACACCTGCGCTCAAGAGATCCATTGAATAGTGGGTCACAGAAGGGCGATGTCTACTCGTTTGCGATAATACTTCAGGAGATCATCACTCGATGCGGTCCTTTTGAGTCATTGGAACGATTGGGCCGTAAAAGAGTGACATATGAACCGAATGAGATCTTGGATAGGATCAGAATGGGAACAGTTCCGCCTTTTCGTCCAGAAGTAGCGCCGGACGAGTGTTCGAAATCATTGCTTAATCTAATGCACGTGTGTTGGCATGAATTGCCCGCCAATAGACCTGACTTTATTCAGATTCGGCCCAAACTAAAGAAGATAACTCAGGGCATATCGAGCCGTAACTTTTTGGATAACCTCTTGAACCGTATGGAACAATACTCGGAAAACTTGGAGAGAATCGTCGCTGAAAAGACTGAATCCGTAGTCGAAGAGAAGCGCAAAACAGAGGAATTGTTGTATCAGTTGTTACCCCGTTTTATAGCCGAAGAACTAAAGAGAGGAATTCACGTTCAGCCAGAGTTCTTTGAGTCGGTCACTGTATTCTTCTCAGATATAGTTGGCTTTACTAAACTATCGGCGGAATCGACTCCCCTTCAAGTGGTGGATCTCCTCAACGATCTCTACACATGTTTTGACGCCACTATTGAACTCTACAATTGCTATAAAGTGGAGACCATTGGCGACGCATATATGGTTGCCTCTGGACTACCCGTAAGGAATGGCACCGAACACGTCCGAGAGATAGCCCGTATGGCTATTGATCTCAAGAAGGCGGTCACTGTCTTCAAAATACGTCATTTACCGAAAAGACGGCTACAATTGCGTATAGGGTTTCATTCTGGTCCCTGTGTGGCCGGAGTGGTCGGACTCAAAATGCCCAAATACTGTCTCTTCGGTAAATAATGTTATTTTATATGAAATAGAATAACCTTGTTGATATTTTATTAGGAGATACAGTTAATACAGCTTCAAGAATGGAAAGTAACGGTATGTGCGCTTATATTCTATGCTATTAGTTATGAAAATTCTTACAAATATTTAAATAGGAGAGCCTTTAAGGATTCACATCTCTGAACATAGCAAAAATTTGCTAGACATATTTGGATCATTTGTCATCGTTCCCAGAGGAGAGATGGAAATCAAGGTAATTAGTAATTAGCATGATCATTTACTTTGAAACTTGGATAATTTTTAGGGCAAAGGATTAATGATTACCTATTGGTTAGAGTCAGAGAACCAGAGACTACAACACAGCAATAGTTTTGGCCAACAAATCGACACAATAACTGATGGCATTCCTACAATTGAGACCTGAATTGAATTAATTTGTATAAACACTTCATATAACACACAAATTGATAGGAATTGGTTTTTCTGAACTGAATTTATGTGGTAATAGAGGTTAAGCCCTTTTGAATGTTAAGTGTTTTGAGATAATTGAATAGTGCTTTGAATCAGAGATTTGTTTCTCTAATGGATTTTCTTTGAATTCAATTCTATTAATATATTCTTAGAAATGATTTTCTCAGAACTGAATTCAATTGGTTTTTGGTTTACACTATTTATCACTAATTATAGTCTATTAATGATTTAATAAAATCTATGAATAATTAATATAAAAGTTATTACTTTTGTGTAATTAATGCAATAATTATTGAATTATGAATTAAATGTAATTTAAAATAATTGATAGCTATTATTCACATAAATTAGTGACAAATGTGTTCCGATGCAAATGTTAAAGATTCACAAATTCTGAGAAATATTTAATTTAATTATTATTTATATAATTCACAAATAATTTATAAAATTTCAATATTAATAAACTGTTTAAAAGTTTTAATAATAATTTTATTCGACTTTCAATGAATTTATTAAATATAACTTTCAATAAATGTTATAAAAACTTTATTTAAATAATACTTTCATTAGTTTTATTGATAAAATAATAGACATTATATTTAACAAGAATTTAATATTTAGATATTTTATCTAGTTAATTTATTTTAATATTTAGTTTTATAAGTGAAGTTTTTTAAGTAACTTTTAAATCATTGATAGTTTAAAATCACTTAAATTAGTAAAAAATTATAACTTTTGGAAAAGTATTAAATTAAATATAGAATAATTTTACCATGGTTGTAATAAATGACTAATTTTTAAGAATTATTTCCCGCTAATAAACGATACTTTTAATATATTGTATTAATTGTATTAACAGAATAAAAGTTTTATAAGTTATAAAATGTGTTACTTTGAATGGAATTTATCTTTTATTTAAAAATATAATATTTAATAACTGAGTATTTGTTTAGTTTTTGTTTTCATACAATTCTTAGCAAATCTTTAAATTCTCTGGAATTCTCAATGAATTTAAATCAATGGATTGTATTTTGAATTTAAAGTAAAGCCTTCTTTTGGGGTAATTATTGGCGAATGAAATGAGGGCTTCAATTGATTTGAGGCTAATATTTGGTGGAGAAGAGAATACCATTTTCTCGAGAAGTGGACAGCCATTAATGACGGCGCAAATACTCTCATCTGTTATTGAATCAAAACTACAGCTTATTGATTAGTATTGATGTTAATTATAAAGTAATCAAGGATAATTATCTTATAAACTAAAGTTACTTTTATTTAATGAAAATTATAAACAAATAATAAATAGTTTGAATATTCTCTTAGTATTCGATGTCATTTAAATCAATGATTAGATTCTCTGGAATTTCAAATGAATTTAAATCAATGGATGGGATCTCATAATTGTTGAAAGAATAAGAGAGTCCAAAGTAAAGCCTTTTGTGGTAATTATTAGCGACAGAAATGAGGGCTTCAACTGTTTTGTCGGTAATATTTACTCTCGAAGGGAGTATCACTTTCTCGAGTAGTGGACAGCCATTAATGAGAGCGCAAATACTTTCATCTGTTATTAATTCACAACTTTTTACGTTAAATAAATAAAATTCTTTCATTTTCTTGAGTTTTGAAAACTGAGTAATAGTTTTGTCGGTTATGTTTGTGTTATTACCGATACTAAGAAAAGACAGATTCGGTAAATATTTGTCGATATCTGTAAAGAACTGATCGCCGATATTATTGATCACATTATTCCCAATACTATCGATCGAAAAATTCAATTTTTTCAGTCTTTCCATTGATTTGAAACATTTGACGCTTCCATTGATATCCATTTCAGAAGTAATACTAAAATTAAAAACATTTATCTCTAAAGTCTCCAAATTATTAAAACCGACAAAAGGAGTGATGAAAAGATTGAAATTCGATAAAACTGTGATGTTTTCAATCATCAGAGACTTGAGTTCCGACAGGTTTTCTGATATTTGGTTCACAAAATGTTTGATATCTTTTTCCAAAAATTGAAAATTTAAGCGCAAAGTTCTCAATCTTTTAAGTTTGAAGAGATTTTCAAAAAACTCTGAAACCTTTTCATTGTCTTCTCTATTATCAGTGGTTATATAGCAAATGGATAATCTCTTCAGTGTTTTACAGTATTTGTCGCATATTTTCTTAAATTTATTCACTGATTCATAATCTAAATAAAGTTTATAGTCTTCAATCACTTCAAGTGTTGGCAAATAATAGTTGTCTTGGAGTAACTCTTCTCTTATATCATTCCATGAAATTACTTTTAAATTATTGCAATAAAACAAAAATTGTTTCCAATATTCACCGAAATATTCGATTGAATAAATTTCAAAAATGACTCTTTCAAACTGATGGCCATATTTTTTACCCAAAATATCTAGATCAACTTTGCTTAAACATATCGGATTGAAAGAAATACATTTTAGTTTAGATAATTTTCTGCATATAATGTCCATAATTTCAAAGTCCAAATACACGCGAATCCCTAAAACTACTTTTTCTATTGACTGACATTTTTTGAGAATAGAATTCAACCCAAACTTATTGATAGAATTAAAGCCATTATAGTGAGCAGAACCGGTAATAAAGTCAATCACTTCAATTGATTTGAAAAGTCTATTGAGAGAATCGATTGATTCTTCTTCAGGTCTTCTAAAAACAAATGTTTTCTGTCGGTTATAGATATGTGTTTTCCATCGTTTGGACACCGATTCAAACAATACTTTTTCATTAAATGTTAGAAACGATAAAATAGTTTCCACTAAATTATCATTAAAACTATCAAATGAGTCCCTCAAGTATGAACTTGGTGATTTAGATTTGTCACTATTGAGAGCAGTGGCCGATTGGTTTTCACTCATTTTTAAATCTGATTTCAAATAATTTCTTTAAAAAACTTTATTACAACTGAAAATTAAATATTTAATTCAAATAATAGTTAAATACTGGAATTAATATCATAATGACTACGAGAATAATAGTTTTGTTTACAATTGTTAACTATATTTAAAAATTTGTATTCAAGTTTCAGTAAAAATTATAAAAAATTATTTTCCTGAAATAATTTCCAAAACTATTTTTTATATCCAATAAATTTCATTCATATGATTAACCCCTTTATTACTGTCCATAAAATTTAAAATTTAATTTAAAAATATTTAATTTAATTTATCTTAAAATTACCAAGCACAAATATATGCCAAAAATCATACGAAATATTTAATAATAAATAAATACAAATAAATAAATCTTTAGTTTTAATATTCTTTTAGTTTTTTCTTATCATTCAATTCAATGATTTTAATAAAACTAATGAAAGTATTATTTAAATAAAGTTTTCATAATTTAAAAAAAAAGATTATTAAATATAATTATAATTAATATAATCAAGATAATTTTATAGTAATAATAATTTTATAACTTTTCTTCACTAATAAAACAATGATTGATAGCACCGACACTATTATTATTGGAGTCTTTTGATGTCTTTCTCTTGTATTTTAAGTCTATTATTTTAACACTATTTTCATTAGACTTCATATTCTGAGCAAAATTTTGGTCCAAATTCTGAACTCTTGGCTGAGGTGTCATCAAAAGCATAGTTAGTGTACCGAAAGGTCCCTCCACTGACATAAAGAGTACAAAAGCCAATAAAAATGTGAGGAAACAATCGAAGGCAACGGTTGTAAACTTGTAAATCAAACAGAATTATCAAACAAAAAATCTAAACATGCACAATTATATTACAATATGGTGGTCAGACATTTGAAAGGAATATTTAACAGAATAAGCACGGTGAAATATAATTGGCATCTGATAGAGGTATACACCCATTGATAGACGTCCCAAAGGGACCCAAACCCTCCACGAGAGGAACCGATTAACAAATCCTATCATTTATTTGAGAAATAACTTAAATCTTATGTTTAGTGTTTAAGGGAATACCTCCGTATCCGTTCGCACAGTTGAATATGAGTCCACACGTGAACCCAGAAATTAGTAAACTTTTGACCGCAACGAACAACAGTATCTCAAATTTGGTGGGATTTTGACCTTGCTTATTCCAATCCTTATTGAAAGTGAACGCGAATACACCCATTGCTAGACTCAAAACCCATATAAAAGTGACTGTCCATCGGTTTAAGTTAAGACATTTTTCCGAATATTTTCTCATTATATATCCGATTAGTATACCAAGAGCATATGCAGAGAGGTGTGCATATGGAGGATAGAGGTAGTAATACATGTCTATATAAAGTTGTTCTGGATCATCAAATTGTAGCAAGTTAACTGTTGGCCATTTATCCCAAAGAATTGGCAGTAAAGCTGTAAAACAACCCCCAAATGTAAGAAAGACTAAAAAGTACATGCTCATTTTGGGCTTATGATACAATCCTATGAGTAATAGTGGAGCCAAAAGGAATAATTGAAATTCGGCGCTTAAGTACCATGTTGGTCCATTGCACTTGGTCAATTTGAAAATATAAACAAAATTTTAGCATGTTCAGTTTAATGATCAATTAGATTACCATTTCATCGATAGTCTCGAGCCATACGTTGTTAATAAAAAGTATGTTTTTATACCATTTCTTATAACAGGGATAGTTCATTGTCTGAAAGGCTGACTCAAAGATAGGTCCTGAGCCAAAGAGTGGGGTCAAATAGAGAAGGAAAATGGAAGCCATTAATGGCGGCACAAAACGCATCCATCGGATAACTATTAATAAAATATAATCGACCCGTCCTTTCATTCGTTCCACTTTTGGAAACATAATATACGTGAATAGGAATGAACTGTCAATCAAAATGAGAATGAGCTTGGTTTACATAAGCTACTAACTTCTGTACCTCATAAAGAAAAATGCTTCGGTTAAGAATGCATTCCTTATAAGTAGATATCGTTCGTCGGTGTCGAACACCATAAGGAATGAGCTCTTCGGGCGTTTCCACGTGAAAGACATAATTATATTGAAAATATAAGTGTGGGCTAAGAATATCCAAATGGTTGCTATCACTCGGATTCCGTCAATACATCCGATCTTTTTGGGCGGAGCCGACAATATCTCTAAATTTTGTTGATATGAGAAACATAAGAGTAATTTCATCGCAAATTTATTTCGGATTTTTGACTCTTTTTGTTGTTTTGTTAACAAATCGACAAACGATGAGATCAATACTAATACAAATAATGCACTAAATGTGACACTTATTAAAGAAATTGTTTTAATGATTTATTAAACATTATTTTTGCTTTGTTTTAATTACATGGCTATCATCTGATGGGTGTCCACAACAATAGGATCGTTCAGTGTATGACATCCACCGGCGATACCAAATGGGAGACCAGTTTTCGGGTAAACCGCTATTAAAACAAAATCAGTTAAAGAATTATTTAAATCAGTTTTAGTTTCAGTACTTTTATTAATGAATTCGTTTATCTCGAGTGCAGAACAGGTGTCGGGTATACAAACAGCGATGGGCAGACCATTCCCTCTATAAGTGAAGTCCATTACTGTTGAAAAGTCGAGTAGTCTTTCTGGAATTCCTGAGCCTTTAGAGGCCTTATTAATAGCTTCAGAAAAGCCTTCCCGAGACACGAGTCGGACATTTTTATGACCAAAGAATCTATTCTGGGTCTTATTTTTGCTGATCTCAGATGTGCTGCCCGTATATGAGAACCTGTCCACCAGTTCTTTACTACTGATACCTCCTAAACAATACTTGCCTTCAAAAGAAAAAATTGTTTTTTAAGAAATTCATAAAAATTTAATATAATTCTGACCTCTGATTATAATATCATTGGTTGGAGTGACCGGTATTTCGCTGTTAAGGCACTGTTCATACTCTCCAAAATCAAATGTTGTTCCCTCGAAAATACCCGATGGAATTCTACCCATAGAGTCGGCCCCTGTTTAGGAAAAAATCATTAGCTTGAAAATTGATCTTGGCTTAATACAAACATTTGAGGGCCCAAATTTGCTTCTCTTTGAATCCTTTCCCGAGTCTTATGAGTGCTGCCAAACAAAGCGGCGATAAATTACTGTCATATAACTCATCAGTCAAAGGGAACACCACTGGAAGTAATCTTCTCATAAGGGGTTTACTGTAAATGTCAGCCCTTTCCAAAATATGCATTACAAATGGATTAACATGGTCCTTTTCCAAACTTGCTTTGAACCGATTGGTCTCATTCTTCTCAAGTAAAGTCAAGTTCTTTTCAAACTCTTTTGTGAATTCATTTTTGTCCGGAGTTTCCAAATATTGTTTTACTTTTGTATTAAAATCTTTCTCTTCTTTCGTGAAATTCTTATCAATAGATTTCTTATGAATGGCTTCAGTCTCTCTGATTGCATCGATTAGTTCCCGTTCTTCAATCAAATCAAATAGTTTGCTATCGGTTTGATTGTCGTAATCATAGTCTTCAATATTCTTAGCGCTGGTATTGAAAACATTACAATTTATATGAAATACTTTATTAGAAAACAATAAATAAATTAAAACCTTTAATAAGAAATTCATTTCTAATATAAAAACTCAAACACTTCCTAAAGAAATGCCTCAAAACGACAATCCCTTCAAAAAAGTGTTGCATTAGATATATATTTGATAAATAAGTTTATAATCAATTAAATTAAAAACTTTATTATAGATATTATAATAACTTTAATAGTTTATATCGAGTGATGAGAAATCATGCGTTCGTTCCTTATTTTGACAACAATTAATTAATAAAATACATTTCAGGGATTTTAATAAATTTATTAACTTATTTAAGGTTAAGGTTATATCAATAGAATAGCGCTCAGAATAAAGTGATTGAAAAACAGGTCTAAGAAAGTGACAGTTCTTCTACTGACGTATTCTTCACTTTTTTTATATCATAAATATTGTAAAAAACAAATACTTTTCTTATGATTTTTGTCGATTCGTTTGTTTTATATTCAAAATATGTGTGAATTTATTACAACTTTTTTCCAGAGTTGAAGAAGTCTTCCGTCGATTCTGACATAAATGTGTCAAAAGTTTTTATAATAACTACTGATTTTGAATTAAAAATAAAATAAAAATATCTTTTAATTAAATTTTTATAAGTCTATAATCACTGGAAAAGTGTTTATCGTTTGTTTTAATCTATAAATATTTGTGAAGAATAGGTCCGCAAAACTAGTCTTCCGACACAAGTCTGAGTTCTGACACAATTTGATAATTAAAGTTCACTAAAGAAAAAGTATTTTAAAAATTATAACAAAAGTATTACCTCTTATTTCCCGAAAACTTTGTAAATATGAAAACAAATGAAGTTTTAGTGATTAGCGGTATTTCCGGTCGTTTTCCCGAATGTGAAGACATCGATGTTTTTAGTGAAGGACTGATTAAAGGAAAATGTTTTACCACTTTTGATGGCGAGCGGTGGCCAAAAGGAACTTACAATTTGCCCGAAGGTGTGGCCAAAGTAAGAGATATCGATAAGTTTGACGCAGAGTTCTTCGGCTACACTGATGAAGAAGCAGATGTACTTGATCCAACCAACAGAATTCTACTTGAAGAAACTTATTCGTGTATTTGTGATGCAGGTATTTCTAATTTATCTTGATCACTCTTTATAATTACTTTTTAAAAGTATTAAATTATTAAGTTTTTGATAACTTATTGCGTATAAAACTGACCTTTACTTAAAGGAATAAATCCGGAGTCATTGCGAGGAAGTAATACTGGATTTTTCTTCAGCTCATGGATTGATAATGAAGTAGAAGAAGGGCTTAGATATGAAGTCGAACGCAAAGAGAATACTTTCAGTTACTTCGCCTCAAGAATTCCATATAATCTTGACTTAAAAGGACCCGTAAGTCATCTGAACAATGCCTGCGCTTCGAGTCTGACTTCAACTCAATTAGCGGTCGACTCAATCAGAAGCGGTCGATGCGATCGAGCCATAGTCGTGGCCTCTAATATCACTTTAAACCCAACGCGAAGTTTTTGGCAAAACCTTATGAAAACTTTGGCACCGAATTCGGTCTGCAAATTATGGGATGAGGACGCGGACGGTTATGTCAAAGGTATCCCTTTCATCAACTCTTTATTTGAGAATTATTTACTTTTTTAATATTAAGGAGAGGCAGTCATTGCAGTACTCATTCAGAAGAAATCTGAGGCCAAAAGAGTTTACGCAAAAGTATTGGCCGTTAGATCTAATGCCGACGGATCTAAGAGTGAAGGCATTACATTTCCCGGTTGGAAGACACAAACACAACTCATCTCAGCAACAATGAAAGACGCAGGTATTACAGGACAGGACTTTTCCTTCTTTGAAGCTCACGGAACGGGTACTCCTGCTGGAGATCCGACAGAAACTAAATCTATAGCACAAGCGGTTTGCAGTTCAAGAACTGATCCGTTAATAATCGGGTCAATCAAAGCCACAATCGGTCACACAGAGGGGGCGTCAGGTTTAGCATCGCTGGCAAAGATCATAATCGCATACCAGAACGGAATAATGGCTCCCAGTCTTAATCACAATAAACCGAATACAAGAATACCAGAACTGTTTGACGGATCTGTCATTGTTTGTGATAAACCGATGCCTTTTAAGGGTGGAATCGTTGGCATCAATAACTTTGGTATCGGCGGTGGAAACGCATCCATTATTATTGACTCATTTGATGACAAACTTTTGGATGAAAAAAGTTATAGAATTTGTGAACCCATTCCTAGACTTGTGTTGATTTGTGGCCGAAATAATCAAATCACTCAACAAATGGTCACTAAATTAGAGAATAAAAGTGAGAAATTGACGAAAGAGTTTCTCTCACTTCTGAACGATATATCGGATCAAATGCCAGAAAAAGGTATGAAATCGAGAGCTTATCTCGTGATTGACGAACACAAGAAATGTGTCAACAGTTTTGTTGACAATTCTTTAGTTGAAGATAAGTATCGGCGACCACTTTGGTTGGTATTCACAGGTCTGGGCAGTCAGTGGCCGTCAATGGCTCAGACAATGATGAGAGTCAACACTTTTGCCAAATCATTTGAACGATCGATGAATTTCCTCCAATTGATTGGCGCTGACATCAAAGTTCTACAAAAATATTTATTAGAGTCCGATATTAAAGACAACGGAAATGATATTAAACCGATTATCACTTCTTTAGCTGTAATTCAGATCGGATTCGTTGACTTATTTAATGAATTGCGAGTAAAACCGGACGGCATTATCGGTCACTCAGTTGGCGAGATAGTAGCCGCTTATGCCGATGGATGTATTACCGCTGAGAACGCTCTTCAAATCTCATATTCACTCGATTGTTCTGTCAGTACTAAAGACAAATCTATTGATGGAGTGATGGCAGCGGTTGGTCTCTCCTGGACTGAGGCTCTGAAGAGATGCTTTGGTTCAGTGTCTGTGGTCTGTAACAATTCACCGGATATGGTGACAATGACTGGAACTGTTGAAGATATGAATATTCTGTTCGATAATTTGAAAAATGAGGGCATATTTCACCTGAAGGTTGAAAATCATGGGTTCGCCGCACATTCGCCACTTATGACTGCAGTCGAACACAAACTGACTGTCGGGGCAAAGATGTTAGACATAAGACCAAACCAAAGAAGTAAGAGATGGCTGTCCACCACTTATAGAGACAATGAGTGGAATGACTCGTTATGTCAGTGGCCTTCAGGAGAGTATTTCGTTAAAAACCTGTGCAAACCCGTCCTATTCTATGACACTTTGGTTAAGGCACCGAAAAATTGTCTGTTCGTCGAAATCGGACCCTCAGGTCTATTGAGGCACTCAATTGGGAAAAGTTTTGATAAACAGCACAACATTATATACAGAGAAGTGTTGAGGAGAGACAACAACTCTCAGAATTTGTTTGTTATGTTATCAACATTGGGTCAGCTCTACATAAGTGGTCACAAACTTGATATCAAAAAATTATACCCAAAAGTCAATTATCCCATTCCTCGGGGAACGGACTTTATCTCACCATTGATTAAATGGAATCACCAAAAGTCACATTTTGTAACCAAATTTCCCGAATATTTTTCACCGAAAACATCAAAATCTGTTCAAAAGTTCACAGTATCTACAAATGAAGACAAATACCTGAGCGATCATATAATAGATGGTAGAGTTCTATACCCAGGAGTCGGGTATATATACCTGATATGGAAGACAATGGCCGCCACTTATGGCATAACTGACATAAATAACTTTGCGGTCGAATTCAAAGATTTGAGTTTAATTCAGGCGACTTATCTCACATCAGATGAAATACTATTCAAATGCACGTATTCTAAGGACAGCCATAAGTTCTTTGTCGAAGTGAACAATAGTGTTGTCGCCAAAGGTATGGGTAAACCTCTTGAAGACACGAATGGTCTCATTCTTAAAGAAAAAGGAAATGAAATTAAAAGTGAAAAACTATATATAACTGGTGATGACTTTTACAAAGAAGTCAGAGTTCGTGGCTATGATTATGGCACTCACTTTCAAGGAATTACACGACTGAGCGCTGATGGCTCTCAAGCAACTGTTCAATGGACCGGACATCTCATTAGTTTCCTCGACTCTATTATGCAAATGGTTTTATTGGATGAGTTTAAGCGCTTTCTTAGAGTCCCCACTCGTATAGAATGTCTTAAATTTGATCCGAAGTCACTCTTTGCTCAAAGACTAGAAAATGGAGAGAATGAGTTCTCAGTGGATGTCGTCTTTGATAAGAATACAAATGAAGTTAAAACTAATGGACTTTATATGAGAAACATTAGTTTGGCCTCAATTAGTAGGAAAAGTGCACAGAATGGAGAACTGGTTCTTGAAAAGTATGAGCTCATCCCTTATGAAGAAGAAAAAGCTATCGACGAGTCTTTGGCCCAAAAGATTGAAAACTATTGTAAAGAATGTAATAAAAGTATTGAAAGATTAGATAAAATTAAAAACAGTTTCGATACTAATAATATCGATATCGATGTCAACAATAACTATGGAAGTGATGCCGAAGAAGTAGAAGACGAGTATAAAGATAAACAAATGTTGAAATTTATCCATAATTTCTATTTACGAAATAACCCGAAGAATGGAATTATCGATGAATTGAATTTAGACAATGATTTGATTCATTCAACTTTTTTGTCGGAACGCTTTCTGAGGCCATCCATTGATGTTTTTCTCGAGAACTCAGATCTGAATAAGAAATTGAATATTTTGGAAGTCAACACTTCTGGACAAACATTTTATCCCACTATTATGAAACTGATTGGAAGGACAGCCCCGGGATCTGTTATTAATAATGTAGAATATATTCTGTGCCAATCAAACAAACAACTGTTGGCTCAGAATATTCTCGACTCAAAACGCCTGAAAATAATTGATTTCAACGCAAATAAATCTGTTGTTCCATACAATCAATTGAGTGCACAGAATCTGATTATCTTCAGAGACTCCAACATATCTCTGACCAAATCTAACACTGATTTCGATTACTTACTTCTCTTGAGATCCATAGAAACAGCACTGACTGACGGAGGCTTTCTTTTAGCCTTTCTTAGGGATGACATTCTTCAGTGTCAACAGATGTGTGGCTCTCTCGGATCCACTGCTCTCAAGTGTTTGTCCTCTAAATTCATTAGTTTTGCAGAAGAGTCTAAACTTGAGTTCGTGTGCCATAAATCTGATTCATTTACCTGTAGTTCAATACTATTTAGAAAATTAGAGAAAAGCCATAAAAATGAGGTTCAGATACATATAAGAAATGAATCACTCGAATGGTTGGAACCACTCAAACAAGCGATGAAAGACCAGACTTTAGATAAAATTTGGTTGACATCTGACGAAGAGTTGAACGGAATAACGGGTTTAGTAAAGGGTTTAAAGAAAGAAGAAAACGGACATAAAGTGCGCTCACTTTTTATCGACTCTTCAGACATAAGTATAGAAACGGCTCTAAAAATAGCAAAACAAACAGATTTAGTACAAAATGTTTTTCGTGGAAAAGTTTGGGGCAGTTTTAGACATATCTCTCTTAAAGAAGTGACCGAAACCCGAGCCGTAACGTCGGCTCAGATCAGACAAATGAAATTCGGAGACTTGTCTTCATTCAAATGGTCGGAATCGCCCAACACTTTGTGGCCACTCATTAAAACTTCGGAGAGTCAGACATTGATTGATGTATATTACAGTCCATTAAACTTCAAGGATGTAATGCACGCCACGGGAAGACTCCCACCCTTTGATTTGACGGCACACATGGCGTGGGATGACGTTGTCTTAGGGCTCGAATTTGTCGGCAGAACTCGAGATACCGGCGCTCGAGTTATGGGACTCAACAGTAGTAAATGTCTCAGTACTGACATTATTGTCGATAAGGATTTCTTATGGTCAGTGCCGGACAAGTGGTCAATGGCTGAGGCGTCGACCGTTCCCTGTGTTTATGCGACCGCTTATTATGCGCTAATAATCAGAGGACGACTCAAAGCCGGCGAAACAGTTCTAATTCATGCGGGCACTGGAGGTGTGGGTCAGGCGGCCATCAATATATGTCTGTCGATGTCGTGTAAAGTGTTTACAACAGTCGGTACTAAAGAGAAGAGACAATGGATTAGAAGACGTTTCACACAACTGACCGATTCATGTATTGCCAGTTCGAGGAATACCTCATTTGAAGAACAGATTATGAAAGAGACGAACGGCAGAGGAGTTGATCTCATACTCAACTCTTTGACTGATCAGATGTTTTGGTCGAGTCTTCGATGTCTGTCAAATAATGGCCGCTTCTGTGAGATCGGGAAATACCAATTCGTTAATAATGAAGAACTGGATTCTAGTCTTCTGTTAAAGAATAAGACATTTCACGGCATTTATTTGGACGCACTGTTCGCTGGATTCAACAATTTGGTCACTAAAAAGGTTGAGCGCGAAAGACAATGGATGTGGCGTTTGGTCGCTGACGGCATAGAAACAGGTGTTGTTCAACCCTTACCCCTAACGGTCTTTTCTGTGGACGAGACTGAGTCTGCCTTTCGTTTTATGGCTTCGGGTAAACACATCGGAAAAGTTGTCGTTAAGATTCGGACCGAAGAACCAGAGCTCAGGACAATTAGTAGACCCCTTAATATAAATGCGATTCCTTTGACTTTTTTCAGTCCCAAAAAGTCTTATATAATAACCGGAGGTTTGGGAGGAATGGGTCTCGAATTGATGTATTGGATGTATGAGAGAAACGCCAGGAATTTCGTATTGACCTCCAGATCAGGCGTTAAAACTGGAACTCAAGAGTTTGCTATAAATCGATTGCGAGAAAGAAATTGTCGGATAATTATCTTAAAAAGTGACTCTTCAGTTATTACCGGCGCTAAAGAGGTTGTGCTCAGCGCTCAAAAGTTGGGTCCCGTCGGCGGTATATTCCTCTTGACTTTAGTACTCGAAGACGATCTGATTGAGAACCAAACCATCGAAAAGTATGAGAGAGTTCTGAACGCAAAGTCAAGTCAGGCCCTAATCTTTGACCAATTGGTCCGTCAAATGATAGAACCGATCGACTATTTTGTGGCCTTTTCTTCGTGTTCTTGTGGTCGAGGAATCACCGGACAAACCAATTATGGTTTCGCCAATTCAATACTCGAACGCATTTGTGACAAAAGAAGAGCCGATGGTCTCAAAGGTTTGGCCATTGAGTGGGGTTTTGTCGGTGATGTCGGAGTCGCCGCTCAAAGTACTGACAAAAAGGCGAACACCAGTTCTGTTAGTCATCAGATATCAAATAATTTCAAATAATTATCTTTTGCTTACTTTAAGGCAATTCTTGGATATCTTCCTCAGCGTATTATCTCGTGTTGGACACAATTGGATCGTTTCCTACAATCGGAACAATCGGTTTGTTCTTCGTTTATGAGATATGACTTATACGACAAAGAAAACAACTCTAAGGTCTCTGTTTTGGACGCCATCTCTAATATTCTTGGAATTAAAGACTTGTCTTTAGTTAATCCAAACACAAAACTATCGGATTTAGGAATGGATTCGTTGATGTCAGTCGAAGTCAAGAATATCATTGAAAGGGAATCACAGCTCTCGATATCAGCCAAAGAAGTGGCAAATATTACAATAAAACAGTTGAGAGATGGCATCAACTAATCATTTGTTGTTATTATTGTTTTAATGGTGTCTTCGGTGTCGGAAATGATAATCAAATTGTATTTCATTTTTTATTTTTGTTTTTTTTACAGTTTTTATAAATTGGTTTCAATAAAAATATTGTAACGTTTTATATGAATGGCTCCTCTTTAATACAGCAGTTAAAAAAGATAGACTACAAAAAGTTTTAAATAACTTTACTAGATACTATAATTTCAATAAAAGTTTCCATAACATTTTATATAAAATATGTTTAGTAAATTACCTAGTTAAATCTTATATAGTTTATAATTGTTTAAAGATTTTAGCAAAACTTAAACAATTCATTGTTGTTTTGAATATTAGAAAATAATTGAATTAATTTTAAAAATATAAATAAAATAGTATTATATTAGAGGTCAGTCGCGGGACTTAACATTTAATCTTAATTTTCAGTTTAAATAAAGTTTTATTTAAATCAAAATTTAAAAATGAGTGAAAACCAATCAGCCACTGCTATGAATAGTGATAATTCTATATCACCAAGTTCATATTCGAAGGACTCATTCAACAGATTTGATGACAATGTAGTGGAAAACATTTTATCATTTCTAACACTCAATGAAAAAGTATTGTTAGAATCGGTTTCCAAACGATGGAAAACACATATCTATAAACGACAGAAAACACTCGTTTTGAAGAGATATGGAGACGAAGAGTCAACCGATACTCTCAACAGACTTATAGTACCGATAGAAGTCGTCGACTTTGTCAGCGGTTGGGCCCACTCTCATGACTATAAGTCTATCAATAAGTTTGCATTGAATTCAATTCTCAAAAAATGTCAG
>JAQFZM010001143.1:0-20739 GCA_034695785.1 Galumna obvia | reverse complement strand
GATAAATATATTGAATTATTCTAAATATTAAGTCAATGAATCAATATTTTATATCAAAGAATGAATGGAAAGATGAAAAAAGCCAAAGACCATAGTTTTTTGGAAAAACAACATTTCACTCTTTATTTTAACAATATTACAAATGTTGGGACTTTATAGCTATGGCCCCCCCTTCCGATCCCACTTTTTTATAGGGCGCCGTCCGATCCGGTCTGAGTCCGAAATTTAAAGGCAGTGATGGGGTCGGGTCCGGTTGGTTTTGGTTGTCTACTTGGATGCAATTATAATGAAATGAAATGTTGTAATAGAATGTGAGAAAGTATTAAATAGATGGCACTTCACTACCCCTACTGTTATGTTGGGCTTTAGAAACACACCTTTCAATGAGGAATTGATTACTTAATTTGTTTTAATTGTCTCATATCTTCTCACTATTATTTGAATAATGAGTTCAACTCTCGATCAGTGGTTCGATGTTTTAACGCCGAGAAGACATTCCAGTGACTTCCTATGGATTGCATTTCATGACTGGAAGTGTTCGCAATACAAGTATTCAAAAGAACGAACGCCAGACATGATTAGAGAAGATGTCTTTAAAGAACCACTAATTAAGGTCTGAATGATTTCCTTATATTAATATATAAATAAATAAAAGGTTTTTCTCGAAATTAACATAATTTTAATTATAGTATTTAATGGGAGAAAAGCCTCGACTCCGCAAAAGAGTTGAAACTATTTTAAACGAAATGAGTCACGACTTCTCTTTACGATCGGTTCGTTTCGTCGGATATTTTTTGACAAAAATTATGAAATCAATTTATAGCGGCGTTTATGTAAGCAATGAATTAATTCTGAACTCAGAATCACTTTATTTGGAGAATAGTTTGACTTCAAGTTTAAGTAAAACACTAAACCATTTATCAAAAGAGAGTCCAATACTTTATGTGCCGACACATCGAAGTTACGCCGATTTCCTCATATTTTCATTCGTTTGCTTTTCTTTGGATATTCCGTTGCCTTCAATAGCGGCGGGAATTGACTTCTTAGCCCTCAATCAAATCGCATCTCTTTTGAGGTCTTGCGGTGCGTTTTTCATACGCCGTTCGTTTAAACATTCATCGGATAACCTCTATTGGTATGTCTTTAAAGCATATCTTCAAAGTCAGATACGCGGTGGTGAACATCCACTTGAATTCTTCATTGAAGGCACCCGTTCTCGAAGTGGAAAATCACTTAATCCCCGAACAGGTCTTCTAAGCGTTGCTTTGGAACTGTTCTTTACGGGTGAAATACCCGATTTGATAATAATACCGGTTTCTATTTCATACGATAGAGTATTAGAAGAGAGTCTTTACGCTAAAGAATTAATGCCCACTAATGACTATTTGGGTAAACCGGCCGAAACGCCCAGACATTTGTGGAGTGGAGCCAATGCTATTCTATCACAAAACTTTGGATCCGTTTATATACGCTTTTGTCAACCAATTTCTGTTAAAGAATTATCGGCCGCTCAGGAGCTAAGACTCTGTCATACATTAGATTCTAAATGTGATCCAAATATAATTCAAACAAAACAAGAAATGGATTTTGTTTTGGATTTATCCAAAACTATACTAAAAGCACAACAAATGAATTTAGTATTTTCTCCGTTCACTTTTGTTTCACTCATATTCTTAAGTGATTTGGAATCAAATAAAGAGAAAACTATTTCGATTCCAATAAATCTTTTAGCAGAAGATATCGAAGCCTTGAGTTCTTTACTGAATACAAAAAATTTAAGTTTTAGTTTTTGGCAAAAGTCACTCATTTCTGAATTGTATCAATCGTTTGACATTCATTCAAATGTCGTAAAACTTTCAGAAGACAGGAATTGGGTGACTGTCGATGGAAATGATCGCACAATTCGTCTTCATCTCCAACAATATGCCAACCAATCGATGCAACTCCTCATAGATTTTGCAATATTTCTCTATTCGAGGGGAGAAAAGAACAAATTTGAACGAATTAAATGGTTTTTGTCCCGAGAATTCATTCACAAAACATCTGAAATCAATGATTCATACATTTTGGCCCAATTTTTGAGTAGAATTCCTCTGAAGGAACGAATTGAAAATGTTTTGATATTTCAAATCAAGTATTATATTAATAGCTATTTATCAATAACCATATGGTTATCAAAACACAACTCTAGTCATTCAAATGTTGATATGAAATGTTTTGTTAAATCCATTCAAAACGATTTGAGTTTAAGCTCTGATTTAATACAAAATTGTTTTTCGATTTTATTTAACACAAACGCACTGATGAGAAGCGCAGACAATAAGATAATAATAAATGCTTCCAATTTGATTGATGTCACCAATGAGTTGAGTCAATTATCTGAGGCTCATAACGAATCTTCTTTTAAAAGTTATCCAAATTTAAAACTAAAGGCTAACCTCTAAATAACCTCTAAATTCATTTAATTTAATTGTTTTACTAATTCTAATATAAGTCTCAAAAAATATTCAATTCCTAAGTCTTTTTGTGTATAAAAATAAAATATTGAAAACTAATTGCAATTTCGGTTCTGTTGACTGTTTTTTAGGCTTTCGTTTTGATTATATAGAGATTAGAATACTTTTAATAGTAATTATATAAAACTACTTAATTAGTTGTATTAATATAAGTATTTCATATTAACTTAAAGTTATTTAATAGTTTTCTTATTTAGTGTCGAATAGATCTCATTATAAATAAAATGAAAAGTTGTTATAATTTTTATGTGATTACGAGTCAAACATTTTTTAAATTTTGGAAAAAAGACAATTGAAAGTTAATTTTAGTTCTTATAATATGTGATAATTAAATTGTGGACTAATTTTAGCTTTAATTGACTTACTTTTCCTACTATTAATCTGAGCGACACATTTATTTGAATTCTATGCTCAGATCCTTTTCTTGAGTTATTTAACATATTTTTAATTTTTGTTTGTTTAACAAATGATTAAACAATTTTATTAAAAAAATATTAATAAATTAATAATCGATTGATTTTTAACAAATAAATAATTTTATATTAAATTAATGACAATAATTAGCGCACTATTATTGTAATAGAATATTGTGTTCTATAAATTTGTAGTTTAATTATACAATTATTACAATAAATTATTAACAGAATTAAAGCTGAGTAGTGGACAGACAACCAATTGATAAGTTGGAGTGAAATGCAATTCTGTGTTCATTGTATGTTGAAATTGTTGTGGATGTGATCAGTCAGGACAGGTACACGTCGTTAAAAGTTTTTCCTCTAAAGAATTTCGATCTTCTATTTGAAGAGAATCGTTAAGTAAATTATTGTTATCGTTTGCGACCCGAATACTAATAAATTGTTTTTCCTGTACTTTCGGTACTTGTGATGAGCTCTGATTATATGGCCATAAGTGAATGATTGCATTCTCTTTACGATTAATTACTCGATTTCTTTGATATTTAAAATGCGGGTATTTTTTCATTATATATACGGCGAGTAATAGAAATATTCCTAACAATAGTATGGCTATAATTAGGGTCAAAATAATTGCTGTTATAAAAAGATGAGAGTGAATGTGTGACGACTCCATTCCATTCTTCTTCTCCACATCTGTTCATAAAACAACAATTTTTTATTAAAAAGTGATTCAAAAGTTTTTCAAAACTATAAAAAGAGATATTCTTTAAATTATTTATTGAATAACATATCGATTGCATATATTATTTATAAATCTATAGAAAAAGTGATGAATTCATTAGTTTTTTCCTAAAAATTTCCTTTTTTAATGAAATAAACGACTAATAAATAACAATAAATATAAAATTTTGAATTCAAATAAATTACATTTTATTTAAAATTTATGGCAAAACGTTTCAATAGATTACAATTTAGTGCTTAAGCCTTAAGTATTGTGAAAATCTTACAAAATCTTAGTTAGGGATATGTTTACTGACTTATTAGTCTCTTTTTAATACTTAATACTTGTATTAATCATAAAAGAAAAGACAAAAGTAATCATTTACTTAATCAGTGCAGACATTTAGAGATAAGACTAATAAATTTGTAGTCATCCGAACAACAGTTAAAGTGTTGTTAAATTCATTTCCTATTATTTCTCATTTATTTTATCGAATTTTGTTTTGAGACAAAAAACATCTCAAATATCACTAAATTTAATGATTTAGTGATATATCAAATGTTCAAATTTATCACAAAAATAAAAAACACTAATAAAAGAGAATAATATGAGTGTTTTGCGAGCAATCAATTTATTTAAATAATTTATTCTTATTTTATTACCTAATATTCCATTAAATCTTATAATAAAATATAATCTCATTCTATAAACTATAGCAACAAATATTTAAAACAATGTTTGGCTAATAATTTATGTTCTCTTTTACCAATTCTTAAATCAAATGTTAAAAATTTAATTTCAAATTCTCATTATTAATAATTATAATATTGTATATAAATAAACACACTTTCATTTTAAGTATTTCTCCTTTTTTTTATAAAAAAAGAAATCTAAAAGTTTATGTCAATTGTTTTTAATATTATTTAAATAGATTTTGAAAGAAAAGTCATTCGTTAATAATAATTGAGAATTAAATACACTGAAAGTACATTGAAATGCATTAAATATATTATTTTATTATTCTTTTCTTTTGTCCCCAATTTTATCAATAATTGGATTAAATTAAACTATAATTAATTTAATTTAATATAATTATTGACTTAATAATTGCTTTGAATTCAAAATTATTCCTTAGAAAAAGTTTTACTTCTTTTTCTTATATTTTGAAATTGAAATCAGTTTTGAAATGATAAGAATAAGCAAGAACAACACATTTACTTTGTATCTGAAAGTTACCTTTGTCATCACAAACTGGACAACACTGTCCATCGATTAATATAGCATTCGAGCACTTAATTTGAGGACAATTGGGTTTAGCGCACATTATTTTTCCTGAATTACACAAACATTCCCGACAGCCGTCATTCCAGTACTGACCGCTTGAGAAAACAGTTCCGTTAAGAGTTGTGCATAACTTGTCTTCCATTTGAAAGTTTTTGATAGCAGTTGTAATGCAGTGACAGATTTCACAGCTATCGGTTCCTCTAACAAATCCGAGCGGACAAAACATTTTGCATGTTAACAAAATGTTAGGACAGGTATTACATTCGCAAATCTCTTTCCCCGAGTCGTCAATTTTATAGCCGTGAGGACACTGTTTATCACAAATTGTGCTGGAATTGGCACAGACTGGACAGCACTGTCCGGCAACGGTTATAAGTTGATCGCAATGGAGAGGAGTACACATTTGGACTTTACAACTGATTTTTCCATTATTGCACTCACAGTGCGTACAATCGTTTTCATACCAATTGTGAGTATTATTATAAAAGACTCCTTTCGATGAAATACAACCTATTTTTCAGAGTTTATAAGATTTGAATCGAATTTCAATTAACTCTAACTTGAATTAAGTTACGAATAAAATAAGTGATACCCTGACAGGTGGGACAGCACTCGTCATTAATCACAGCCATAGCATTGCAATTAGATATAATTTTGCACTCTTTCTTTTGACAGAAAGTGAGGCCATCCCTACATTCACAAGTTGTGCATTTGTCAGATTTCCATTTTTCTCCGTTCATATATTCCTTATTATTGTGAAAACATTTTGTGGGTCCTATCAATTGATCAAATGATTTGTTGTTTCACTTCATTTCACTTTTAAAGAGATATTTAAACAAAGTTTAGACATACCTTCGATGCATTCGATTTGATCACAACAAGAGCCAGGCTTTCCATTACCGGCTCTGACCACATGTGTCAACATATTGTGAGGACAACGGGTTTGTGAAGTGTTGCAAATGCCGGGAAGACATACGCATCTGAACATAAATGAGATGTATTTGAGTGAAGCCTCAACTTTTCAAAAGATATGTTAAGTCTTACGTCGTTTGACAACAGGAATCAGAATCAGAGCTCAACAATTTATAGCTATCGTTTTGACACTTTATGTTATCATTAACACCAGTATTATGACATTTGACACCTGTGCAGTTTAGAACTCCACAAATACCAATTTGTTTGTCATTTATCACTAAATTAGTCAACACAGGATCCAAGTGTTGACTGGAAAGGCATTTAAGACCCTTCACACATTTACCAATATTGGGTCCACACGACTCTCCCCTCTGTTTGTAACACACTTTACAACAGTGACAGTCATCATCGGTAAATCCATGCGGACAGTGATTAGGAGTTAAACATTGGCTTACATTACATTGACTTTGAATACAAGTGGAATGAGTTTCACTAATTTGTGTTAATAATGTTGTGCTAATGAATAGCAAAACACAACACTTCAATACACAGTTATTCGACATAACTTTAGAATAAGTCTTTAACTCTAATGAGTGTTGATTTTCATTTACGAGGCATTCAATAAATAATTGAATGATTGAAGACAAGGTCACTTCAAATAACTTTCAAAACAATAGATTAAGTTTAGTCTAAAAGTTGTTAATAGACTTATCTTCCATTGATTTTATTGTCACTCAAAACACTTTTTCTTTAAAAAAAATGATTTATATTTTAAAAACGAATCTTCTCTTCGAAAACTGATTTAATGGTCGGAAGGAGTGATTGCAAGTGAGTGTCACACTTGTTGGTAGAGCTCATTAAAAGCGAGTAAATCTATACTAAATCTACATGGATGTACATTTACACGGATACGTTATATTTTTCAATAGTCGACTAACTTATTCCTTGCGCTAACACTAATGAAAGTCGAGTTTTGAATAGTTTTTGAAAAGTTTTGAATTTGTTCCAACGCTAACAACCAAATGAATGCTAGTATTCACTGCTTCAGTCAATTCTTTGAGGAATGGCCTCAATTGAGACTCACATTCTGTTCGACACAAACAACAAAAAATTTAAAACTTTTTTCACATCAAAATAGTGAGCACTGAATGACTGAATTCAGTCGACTATTCGCTAATTTTTAGTTATTATGTCGTTTATATTACACTAATATTTCTCTCCTACTCTTCGACACCAATAACTTTGAGAAGAAATGATGTACTTTTTAGACACTCAAAGGAACACAGAAGAGGATAAACCTATTGGTGGCCTCAATGGTAGTGACATAATGTGAACAAATAATCACAACTGACTGTCGGATAAGTTTTTAAATAAATTTATTGTTCCAATAAATACTCAGATTTAATGAAACGACAGATCAGTCATAAAATACAACACAAAAACAATCGCATTATTAAAGCGTTGGGTATATATAGTGATTGTATGGCAGAGCCAACACTATTAGTACAATAAATATTAATATTACTCAACAGTTAGCGATGTTTTTATCGAATTTCGTTCCCAACACTGATATTGAGTTAGAGATTGACTTTCGCACGAATAGTCCAAAAAAAGTTTTTTTGCCAAAACATTACTAACTTATAAAACAAAAGTTTAGAGACATTGAGTAGATTTGAGCCGTATTTGCATTTCCTTAAAAATTATTATTATTTAATAGTTAAGTAGTAAAAGGTCTGTAAAAAATAGTTGCCAACAGTTTTGTGTGCGTAAAGAATTTATGTCATCTTATCATTGTGTTGGTTCCCCCCCTTTTGCCACTCTTATGTTCAAAGAGCAAACATTGACAATAATAGGCAAGAATTTGAGTCTATCGCGTCTCCGGTTTTGTTGGAATCACAACATATAGACATCTAAACATCTAAAACAAACAGAAAAATGTTTTGCTTATTCATAACAATTATCAAAAAACTTATGCATCACTTTTTGTTTTTCCATTACAACAACTCTTATCTTCACATCTAATTGATTAATAGACTAATTCATACGACTCTCAGAATAATAAATTCTTGTTTAAACTCATCTTTGAACTTATCTGATATACTATTCACAAGAAGTCAGTAATAAATTATTCAAATCAACATTTGTTTAATATATAATATGTATTAAAATATTACATATTTTTCTACTTTAGTTAGAAATCATTGAATTTATGCAAATCAATGAATGAGGGATTCATTAATTATAATCATTTTTTAAGAATTTATTTCATATAATATGAATCGATATTAAACTAAATTATATGTTTGTTTGAAATCATTGCTGACACAAATCAAGTGTTTCCTCCGACTCATAACAAAACTAAATGAAAAATATAATAATTAATGGTTTTAAAAGACATCGCCTATTAACTGTTCCTATGCTCTGCCCTCAAAGCCCTCACAATTTGTTGATTTGCAAACATTAAATATACATATTATATATGATCTCATACTTGTTTGGAATGACCATGCTCATATGCTCACTCCTATAACTAATTCAAAACAAAAATGAAATCTCATTTAAATATAAAATTTTATCTAAAATTTCTTTGAATTTTAATTTTGAAATCAATTTATTTTTGTCATCAAATGAGTAAATGTTTGAAACAATCAAAAGAGGAGTTGAAATGTTTGGATGAAATGTGATGACAAACAAATGAATTGTTTGATATATTTGTGTCTTAAATAAATTCTAATTAAACTTTTTTAAAGAAATAACTCGTTTTGAGAATTTATATACAGAACTCTCTTCTGTGACCTTCTCTTATGTGAACTTCTCTTTATATAAATCGCGTCAACAAATCCATCGAATAAATTATTTTTTAAGTTTTGAAAATTAATTTATTACAAGAATTGTGTCATTAAATCAAATAATTTAATGTTAATATAATAACTTTAAATGCATTTAAATAATGGCCGCACTTTTCTTCTGTTTGTTTCTCCTCTCATCCAATATATTAATTTAAAACAGTTTTTTGTTTAAATGCTTATCATTTAAATAGTTAATGACTTAACAATTTTTTATCGTTTCTTTCAAATGATTATATCATTTAAGCGATTATTTATTTTGTTTAAAATTTATTTTTAATTTGAATAATAATTTATTTTTGAGTAAATGTCGCGGAAAATGACTTTGAAATATACGATTCAATACTTGTAAGCTTTGATTTAAATTTTTTTTGCAAATCTTTTGGAATCGATTTAATTATTAAATAACAAAATTAATGTTTTCTCATATTTTTAACAAAATTTTTAATTAACTGAAGGGAATGAAAGGTATTCAATGAACACCTGTTCTCATATTAGAAGCGTCTGAACACAAGAATTCTAAATATTTTCAAATCATTGAAAAGTAATATAATCTTTAGTTATACTGATATCACGATTTTATTTCCAAATCCCTTTCAATGACATTAACTGAGATTCTAATCAATTAAAAGAAGAGTTAAAAGAGTTAAGAGTTAAAAGGGTTGCGCTTTCGATCTCTCGGATAATATTTCAAAAAAAACTTAATTTTAATCAATTTTTAAATTAATTGTTTCATAAAAACTAAATTAATGACGAAAATGAGGGCAATCACTGTAATCACAACAATAACTACAATAACTCATATTTCTGTTAGTTTTATGAAAGTGTGTCACTAAATGACATAATCACTATTTGGACAATACATCAAAATTTAGTTCTCTTTTATTTCCAAAACTAATAATTAGTTGTTTTTGCAAAATATGTTTTTAATAATTGTTTCCTTTATTTTTAAATCTGAATAACATTTGAAAAATTTCCCAAAAATTTATGGGAAAAGCATTTCGTTAGCATTAATTCCTCTCAAAATAGTTTCAAAACATTTATCACTGAAATTGATTTCTTTAAAAATATAATCAATTTTATAGACTTTTTGGGCAAAAGATTCTCAAAAAGAAATTTGCGTTAAATGTTTCAAAAGGTATTTAAAAGAAAATCTTTATTGACTTAAAGATTACAATTAGTTCTCATCTGTAATAATCTTGTATGGCATTGAAGTGATGGCAATGGTCTCAATGCAGTCATACCTGTGTCTTGTTTTGTGGTCATATTTGTGGTCATATATTTGTTAATTAATAAAATTTAATTCAAAACAAAAAATGAATGAAAAGTTCATCAAAAAAAGATAAACAAATGTTTAAACATTTCTTTAGTCAACAAATATTTGTTAACTGAAGATATAATAAGTGAGACATCAGTCAGACATCCCATCGAGTGATGAAACGGATTCGCTTTCGATTTTCGTATTTGAATTGTTGTCTAAAATCGAAGTTCCGTTTAGATCCAAATCAGTGATACCGGAGCTCTTGGCCTTTTCCAGAGTACGAACTACTGACAGATAATCACTAAATTTAAAGCCATAACTAATGGAAACGTTTATCACTCACTTTGTTCTTCGAGAACCTTATTCTGTCGTTTGAGGTCATCGATGTCCGCCTGAACTGTTGTGTTCTTACGTCTCATATAAGCGATATATTCGGCCGCCTTTTTCAGTATCTGTGCCCGACTGGCCTTTTCTCCGTGAAGGGAAGGAACGGCATCTCTCAAACTACTAAAACTGTCTTTAATGTGATCGCGGCGTTTCCTTTCAAGAGCGTTGTGGTGCGCCCTCTTATCTGCCTGAGAGAAGGAGGAGTTCCGATTTGAGTCACCACTAATAGATGCGGACGAACCCAAGTCTTCGTCATCACTTTCAATGTCTACATCTTTCTCTTCATCACTCATTTTAGGGCTAAATATCAACAAAATGAGAGATCAATGAAGAGAATTGTAATCCTCTTTTGACACCTATTCGTCTAAAAAGACAATACAATTGAATGAATTGTTATAGACTTTCATTCAGTGTATTATGTATTGAGTGCATTGAGTGCACGCTCTCTCCCTCTCTCAAACTCACTAACAAAATGGCATCCATTGGCCACATGTGCACAAACACCAAACAAAAACAAAACCAATCACACTTTGAACCATACTTTATGCCATCACTAAAACCACTCTTCAAATATATAGTTACTTATTTAACTTTTAAAACGAACCCTTAAAGTTTGATCTGACTTAAAAAATTGCTAAAAATCGTTATTATAACTTTTGCAGTATCACCTTGCTAATTTAGGAAAAAAAATAACGTTTATTGTCTGCATCCCCTTCAAACTTTATTTGGTTTAATAATTAATTTATTAAATAACATAATTCATGTTTTATAAAAAGGGATGTGATTATTATATGGTCAAATGATTTGCAGAGCTCTACTACAACCATAATAATAGTGAATTCGGCAAAAGTATTTTTCTTACTTTACTTTCAAAGTAACTTTTGCCGAATTATACTTTAACTTAACTTTGAAAGTCGATATTTTCACTCAACTTTGAAAGAAAGTTGACTTACAATACTTTTGCCGAATTGAACTTATGCTTTGTTGTAAAGCAATGCATAGCAACAAAACAATAATTGTTATTTATGTTGAATTGAATTTTTAGTAGCTAAGTTTTCAAACTTTAGCCCAACGCTTTGATACTTATAAAGTACTTTGAAAGTTAAAGTTCATACTTTTGCCGAATGGAGTATAAGAGTACAATTGGCACAAATATTTTAGAATAACATCAGATTCTGAACAATAAGTTTAATATTTAGTACAAATATTGGATTAATTTTGTTTACATTTTCATTGTTATTGTCTTAAAATTCAATACTTATTTTGTGTTGGGATCTAATGTTGTCGTCTACCAATTGACCACTTTTCTAACTCATCGCATATTCGATTGCATTTTATAATAATTTTTGTTTAGTGTTTGAGATTTCATTAAACTATAGTTTTAGTTAAGTTTTAAAAGTAATTATTAATAGAAATTAAATTATATTAATAAACATAAAAAAATTTAATCGTTTTGGAAATGTTTACATCTTTGGTAACTATATATTTGATTAACGCTATTATGTCTGCCCTAAAGTAGAGTCCAAACTCTCATCAAATGAAAGTTGAAGGAAAGTACAATATTAAAGCGAACAGTTTAGATGTCATTACTTTTTGAGTTATCTATTATACGAACAGTACGTATATATGATTTCATACCATATAATGGACGTACTGTTCAATCAATAGATAAATTAAAAATTAAATGGCGTTTAAACTGTTCGCTCTAATATTGCGCTGTTTTTAGAGTAAATAACGTAAACTCCCACTTTTATGCCACAAAATGCGCGATAATTCAATCTTAAAGTTTAGAAATTAAAAAAAAAAATTCATTTGTTTTTATTTTATTTAATCGATCGATCGATAGGTCGAGAGAGAGAGAGAGAGAGAGAGAGAGAGAGAGAGAGAGAGAGAGAGAGATTAGGTAAGAATATATTTACACTTGACACATAAGTTTTATGAATATAGCCGTACAGAACCTTTAGTTCACAAAATTTGGTATATTTTTAACATTACCTCTATGTGAGGTTATAAAAAGATTTTTACAAACCTGGTCAGTTCATAGAACTTGGTGTTCATAAAACTCGAGTGTATTCCTTAAGATTTTTTGTTAGAATTATATTTTATTACTATTTTTTATTATGAATTAATGATTTGAGGGTCTGTTATATGGCATTAAAGTAATTACCATTAATTGTGAGTTTGTCCTCACATTTCTGTTGAGAGTATTTGTGACACAATTAGTATTACTTGGAATCGATGGCAAAAGGAAAAATTGGTCCTTAAAATGAGTGGAAGGTTATAATTGAAAGTCGAAAAGAGGGGAACAAAAACCTGTTATTAGTTATATTACATAAAAAAATTAAATTATTTGACTTTGATTTTGGAAAACGTGAGAAATACATCAAAACAAACAACTTTTCAAATAATCGATCGAAAGATTTATTTCCATTATTTCAATATAAAAAATATAACAATTTTTATACCAATAAAAATGTTTTGAGTTTTTGACTAATATTTGAAATAAAAACTTTTAGGAAATTATCACTTCATTGTTAATAAAAGGCAATAAAATACTTCTTTTACTTTAATTTCTAAAGAGAAAACTTTTTTTTAGTTAAAATGTTTATTTAATGATACCTATTGTACTCTAGCACATTATTCACAACAGTGTTCTTTAATTACTAAAAGTAAAATTCAATAAAATCCAATCTTTAATTAGTTATGAAAAGCAATTATTTTTTCAAATCTAAAAATAGTTTCTGTACCTAAACTCAAGTTCTATTACTATAATAGCCTTGAACTTAACCTCTACTAAATCATCCTTTTGTATACATTTATAACAAATGGGGAAAAACAACTGTTTATCGAAATTTATTGATATTTATTGCTATTTATTCGTTCCATTATTTATATAATTAAGAAATGAAATGAATTTGATTTCATATACAATCGAATGCAAACCCTCTTTAATTGATTTAATGTTACAAAATCTTTGAGATAAGCTAGATCTAATTTGTTTTTTAACTGCAACTATGGTTTTGTTCGTTGCTTATTCATTTAAAAATAAATTGTATATTAGCTAGCATATTTGTAGCATAATTGCAAAATTTTTTTAACATATTATATAAAGTTGAAGAAAAAGGACCACTTCTTCACCCGAATATCGGTTCTTAAAGTTTGTTTATATGCAAAGTATTTGTGAACAAAAAACCGAATGAATTCGAGTAAGTTTTAATCTCTGAATATGAAATGAATAGATTTGCATTATTCAGACTAGCTTATATTATATTTGTTTGACATGATATTTGTTTTTTTAATATTAGAGACTTATCTACTTTCTATTCAGAAAAAAATACAAAAAATGTATTCATTCAATACTATATTCCAGAGGAAGCCAAGTCCATAGAAACGGTCACTAATGCAAACAAATCTAATACACTAAAGCAGAGATCGACAAAAAGTTAGCTGTGTATCGCTATGACGTAATAAAAGACGTCTGTTGAGAAATGTTTATTCAAAAATTTAGTAACAATTTTTGCGCCAAAAGTGTTTCACTTGTCATTAACTCTTTTTTTTACAATTTATTTAATTATAATTTATTATTAAATATTGAAAGTCTTTTTAAAGACTAAATATTTATTATTGAAATGAAAATAATTTTAATTAAAAAGTTAAAAGAGAGTCAACTCTTGAATGTGTTTATATGACTCCAACCTTCAATATTGTGTTATATTATATGTGATGAGTTAAAGAATTTTTTGAGTCTTTAGCTCCTAGCAACCGGTTGCTATGGGAATGTTTATCTCTGTTCTAAATGACCACATATTTTTCTTTTCATGTGCTTTATAAATAAAATAATTGTTATTAGACAAGTTCATATTTAACTCATCTTTTAAAAATATGTGGTTTTAAATTGAAAATAATGAAGCTTTTATAATATTATTATAATAATAATTTATTTGGACAAATGGTCTTTAATGTAGTGATTTTGGCTTTGCCCTCAAAACTTTTTATGAAGAGAATATAAAAAATAATAAAATATTAATTTCTGTTTAGCTTATCAAATAATTTTTTATTTCTTAAGTTTTTTATTTGACTAATTGCAATTTATATTAATATAATAAATCAATAAATTGAAGCAAAAAATATCATAAAACTACAGGTTAAGACCAAAATAAAATAATTTAGATTAAATATTTTGCTATGACTAATATATATGGATTGAATTATAAAGATTATTAAATATGTTGATAAAGAAGGTTCTGATTAAAAGAGATACCAAATATATAAAAAATAATTATACATTCAACGATCATTGTATGAAGTGTGGGTTATATGAACCAACCATTATTATGAAATAATTCCTAAAACCAAAACATTTCCAATGAAATCTAGTGGTTCAGTTTTATAATGTAATAGATTTATGAACAAAACAATTTTATTGATTAACAACTTTGAGAATCACTATCGGAAAGATAAACCGACTAGGGTTATGAGGTTATAATTTATCAATAATTTTTATTTTAAACAATTCCACTATCTAATATTTATGGTCAAATAAAATAATTTATATATTAGACAAGAAATTTTATTTGTTTTATTTTATTAGAGTGCGGTTGTAATTCTCCTTTACAAAATCATTTATAATCTTAAGTGATAAGTTAATAAATGAAAATAAGGTAAACAGATTTAAAGAGAAATATTTTTTTAATTTTGCTTAAATGTTTGGATTAAAAATGAACAAATAATAATTTATAGATTGTAAAAGAAGGTTTACCATCAAATTTATTATTAAAAATATTTTAATTTATATTTTTATAATTTTACACAATTCAACAGATGTCCTTTTTCATAAATAAAATTTTAAATTCAAAATTTTATTAAATAATTTGTAAAATAATCCATTATTTAAATAAAATTGCAATAAGATCTATTTTCGCTTTGTTTATATAGATAATTATTTAAAAAAAATTACAAATTTATATGTATTAAATTTTAATTCTAAATACAAATTATATTAAATAAAAATATTACACTATTGATCAGTAAACTAAAGGTAAAATTAATTAGAAAAGTGAAAGGTTTGATACCCCAGGAAAAAATAAAATTATAAATGACATTTTTAAATACTTTAAAATACGAATTTTTATTAAATACATGCATATATTTGGTCAATAAACATGATAATTTAAATATGATATTATCCTAGAAATATGGACTCTAATTTTTTTTATTGATAATTGAAATATATATAAAAGCATAATTTTAATCATGCTTTTGCATAAGTTTTTTTATAATTTATTTGTTTTGAGCTTTAAAATTATTTGTTAAAAATAATAAATATAATATAAAATGACTTCAATTCTTGATGAATTTCGTGTTTATGATATACTACCAGAAATTATTAAGCAAAGTATTAAAATATTTTATACACCCAAGTCTAGTTTTGCAATTTGTATAACAGTTGATGATAAAGTCTATGCTCTTGGTGGTAATTTAAAACTATTACTTAAAGACTCTGATTATGTATTTGACAACACTTTCGTCTTAATAAAAGAATTGTGTAACAAAAAAATTGAAAAATTTTATACAAGAACACTTGATTATGGTTATGGAATTGATTCAGTATTTTCACAAAATTCTGATGGCACTATTTTTGGATGGGGAATAAATAATAGTGGACAGCAAGGCAGAGGGTATGCTTCGAATAAAATTTTAATGCCTGATAAAATTGAATTTTTTGAAAATATAAATATTATTCAATTATCATGTGGGAAAAGGCATAATATTGCACTTTCAAATGATGGCAAGGTATATGTTTGGGGTTCTAGCAGTTTAGGACAGTTAGGCCCAAATATAACATCATGTTTTGTAGCAATACCAACCCTAATAGAAACAAAATCTTTTATTAAATATATTTATTGTTGTGGTGATACTTCAGTGCTTTTAACGAGTGTTAACTTGATAGAAATTATAAATGAAAACAAACTTATTAGTATAAATAATATTTCAAAGTTAATCTTTCATCAAGATTCTCTCTTTTTATTATATAACAATAAAACATTTGAATTTAGAAACAAATCTGGAAATATTTATCAGAGCAATCTTGATATTACAGCTGAAAATATTCATTACATATTTGATTATGAAAACAAGTTTGGTTTATATTATGATGAAACTTTAGCTAATCTTATCGAACTAAACAACGATGGAGAGATGGCAATCAAGAATAATTACAGAAATTATTTTGAATTTACTCTTTTGGAACATCAGTCTAGCTATGAAACAATTCATATTAATAAGAAAAGTATTTCAGTAATAAAATTTGATTACAATGAAAACCAATTAGTAAAATACCATAAAATCATTTATAATGATATTGAAGAATTTTTTTCTTTTTATTTTCCTCAACCAAATAGATTAAAATTTAACATATATCAAATTTTACCCAAAGGAAATGAACTTAAAGTTAAATATTATTATCAAGTTCATCCTACACCCACTCCTAAATTTTTAGCGCTTTTTGTTACATATGACGATAAAGTCTATGGGATTGGAAAAAATGATTATGGTTGTTTAGGGTTGGGTCATAATAATAGAATACATGATTGGGTTTTAATTGAAAATTTGTGTTATAAACGTATTGTTCAATTTTTTTGGGGAAAATACTGTATTATATCCAGAAGTTCAGATGATAAAATTTATGGATGGGGAAGTAATTGTCATGCACAATTGATGAGAATATTACGTAATGAAATAAATGAGTATTTTAAACCTGAAAATTTAGAATTTTTCAACAATAAATCTATAATTCATGTAACTTTTGAAGATCCTTATAACAAAGGAGTTACATGTTTAGCCCTTTCTTCTCAAGGAGAAGTTTATATTTGGGGTTTAATAACATGTTATTTAGAGACAGAAGATAAATCCTATTATTTAATACCAATAAATATACGAATAGAATATAATATCAGTGAAAAAATTAAAAATGTCGAGGGATTTATTTTTATCACAACAGATAATTGGGTTTATAAATGGGATTATCAAAGTAGTGAAAGAAATAAAATAAAGAAAATAATAAAATTTGAATAAATAAAAAAAATTATTTACTGTATAGAAAATAAATCTGAAACAATATATTTAGCAATATTAAATTATAATGGGAATTTAAATATTTATAATTTATCTAAAATAGAATATCCAATTATACAACTAAATTGTATTATTGATATAGATAGATTTATAACGAAAAAATGTTCTAACCTTATTGTATTAAAAGACGATGGATTTGAATATATAGAATTATTTCAAACTAAAGATTACATTAGAAATTATGATAGTGTCAACTATATAAATCTTTATGATTATTTTTATTTTGAATATCGTTATATAAAGGACACAATTTATTTAGATCTAGATGGAAATGTCAAAGTTTACAAAACTCGCATTAAAAATGTCATAAATGATAAACAAAACAATATTTTAATAGAAAAATATTTTGAAAATATTTTTGAAAAGAAATTTGAAAATAATTTTCAATTAAATGGAAATATTGAGCATGGACATTTTGGAAAGGTTTTCCCTGTTAGACAAAAATTTAATAAAAATTTATACGCTGTGAAAAGAATTGAAATTTTGGGTAAGTTTATTATATCTAGGTATTTAAATTAATTTTTAAATTAAATATTTCTAGAAAATATTAAAGATGTGCTAAAAGAAATTCAAATAATGACAAAATTGGATTCAATTTATGTTGTTAAATATATCGGCTCTTGGAATGAAGTAAAGTTTATTGACAATTGTTATATTACTTATGCTTATATTCAAATGGAATTATGTTCACAAAATTTAGACCAATTAATTAAAACTCTTATATCAGTGAATGAAAACTATAAATCAATTCTGTTTTTCATTCAAACAAATATTTTAAAAGAAATAATAGAATGCATATATTATTTGCATTCTTCATCGCCTCCTATTCTTCACAGAGATCTTAAGCCACAAAATATTTTAGTAACAGACGGACAATACGGAAGGTTTCTTAAATTATGTGACTTTGGATTATCTAAACTATTTGAAAGTTCGAACAATTCTAAAGGAGTTGGTACAATAATGTATATGGCTCCCGAAGTGAAGAATGATGATCCTGATGAACCATATTCAAATTATAAACAATATGATGAGAAATGTGATATATTTAGCCTTGGTGTTATTGCAAAACAACTCTATTATATAAAATCATCTTTGAAAAATATGAGAAAAAAGAATAAAAAGTAAGAAAATTCATATGATTTTAAGATTTTAGATTTAGTTGTTGTGGTGTAAAATTGTGATTTTAATTACAGTTTTTATATCATGATTTTAATTATATTAATAAATATTTAATTTTCAGTTCTGATTACAAACAATTTATTGATGAATGCAATTATAAAGCAAATTTTATAAATATTTTTGAAAAAATTATTAAAATGACATCAAAGCAACCTAAAGATAGGCCAAACTGTGAAGAACTATTGAAAATATGCAATGACTGTTTATGTGACAAGGATATATTTGTTAACATTGAATTTTATAATCAATTTCTAGAAGAGAAAAACATTTTAGATATAATTAAATTATTTTTGAAAACCAAACTTGCTTAAATGTTAATATTATTTAACTATTAAAATAGTTATAACTTTTTATTATTTAATATTTTAAACACCTATTTACTTTTCCGATATTTTGTTTATCAGAATATTTAATTTATATCATACTTTTTTTTTAATTAATTTTTTTAGTAATTATGTAAGGGGTTAAATGGTTTCTCCCCCTTATCACTCATATGACTAAACTTATATCCATAACTAAACTTATATTCATTTCAACAAATTTTTGTAATCATTTGTTATGACTCTCAGTCTCTGTTTAGACTTTGAATTAAGTATAAATTGAATGCATTATATATTGTCAATTAGTTAGTGTTGGTTAGACTCTCAGTGAATGTTAACACGTTTTGTATTAAAAGTGAATTTCAATAAATTGTTTGATTTTTGAAAAGAGTTTAATTTGTTTTAAATCAAATAAAGTGCGGTCTTTGAGTTAAAGACCGATTAAGTAAAGATTTAGTGAGTAAGTGATTCGTGGATACAACGGTCGAAAGGTTACGACCGCCAACGCCTGACAGATAATCATCGAAAGTGACTTCAAGAACCGGTCTAAAGGTTAAGACCCGACTAACAATCAATGAATTAGACTCTGAATTCAATATAAACAATTAATAATTCGCCAAATTACGAGACGAAGACCTGGGCTATAGACAGTACCTGTCATGGTCGTGTTAAACTCATTTTGAATAAGCCAACAACTCATCTCAAAACAGTGGCCATGGTCAGATTGACCAAGGTAACATTTGACCAGTGTTACAATTGATAAATATAAATTTTTGAATAGCTTGTATAAATCCATTGAAATTTTAAGATATATTGTTTAAAAATGCTTTATATTACATATTTAATTCAATTATTTTAATTATGTGAAATAATAAATTCTTTGATATTTATATTTTCAATTCAAAATAATAATGCTATTATATATAATTATAGAGTTAACATGATGAATAAAGAAAATATTATTAAATGTTAATTACTTAATAAAACTATAATTCGTCTACCTTAATTAAAACAAAATTATAAATAAAAATATTTCAAATAGAGAATAGATTTACATAAAAGTAAATTATACCAAATATGTTACTTGGCAATTACCAAGATGTGATATTAAATCAGCGTTTATTGTCTTTATGTAGTTCACTGATATTTGAACATTTTCATACAGTCGCGGAATATTCGAATGACTGTTGGTTGAATGAGTACACTGCTGAAACTAGGTGATGAATTAAAAAGATATTTTGCGCGATTAATCTTGAATAATACATCTTGATAATATATAAAAAGCAGAAATCTATCATTTGAAATAAACTAGGAAATGCATACAATAAACGTAAATTACGTTAATTTATTCGCATTTAAATCCAATAATTATTGTGAAATAATTATATGAAAATTTAATTATTCAATATGAGAAAAGAATTATTCAATATGAAAATTTTCAAATTTCATCTAGTTAATTTTCAAGGTGTATTATTCAAGATTAATCATACAAAATATCTTTTTAATTCATCAGTTAGTTTTAGCAAGGTACTCATTCAACCAACAGTCATTCGAATTTTCGGCGACTGTATATACATATTAGCAAGGGTATAGTGTGATATATTTTTGAGTTTATGTTAAAAGGACAAGGGGCGGATTAACATTGTGATTGGGCGAGGGGTTTTATCATGCATATTCTATAGGTAATCGTTGCCCCCACCTAACCCGAAATTATTTTTGAAATCGATGCGGTAGAAAATTTTTAAAGTTAGATTAAGTGA
>JAQFZM010001142.1:0-20745 GCA_034695785.1 Galumna obvia | reverse complement strand
ATCTCTTATATTCTCAATAGTCTTGAATTGTTTGCAAACTATTAGACTCTTATAAGTAATAAATGTTAAAACATTGATATAAGTTGAGGACGAGAGTGAGTATACAATTACTATGAAAATGAACATTAAATACCGAGAAAAGTCATCTAGGGTAAAGGTATCTATAAGGGAAACAATCATTATTGCATCCAAGAAAATACACCACAAAAACTTAATCCACACTAAAATCAGTGATATTTTCTTCTCAAATCTCGGGTCAACTTTTATGACTTCCTCTTCATTGAGAACTTCGAGTATATTCCGTCCTCTAAAGAGTAGGAATATTCCAATTAGGAATGACTGCACAGCATAAACGACATAACCAATTATGTATAGAATTCGAAAGAGTAATCTTTGATCTGAACTTGACTTTTTGTCCTTGTAAATTTTCATAATCTTTTCATCTGATATTAAAGTACCTAGTCCCAAAAAGCATTGACTTGATAAAAATAACAACAGAATGAAGTTCCAAACAATTAGACAAAACTTATGAAATGTGGACACTTTCTGCCCAAAATTCCAACCCATATATGTATTACCGATAACTCTGTCGTAATTCACAATAAGTTTTAATCCAGATTTGATTTTCATAATTTGCGGCGCAGATTTAGCCATGGTAACTTACAAGAGTGAAAAATATCTAGAACTTAACATATAATGGACATTTTGTTTATATTTTGTTTTATTTATATTAATTTAATTAAAATCTATTTATTTTATTTAATTAAATTCCGAAAAGAAGAAAATAAATATAGATATAATTTAATTTAATATTTTTAATGAAAACAATTCTAAACAAATCAATAACTTTGAGATAAGATCAACAAAACTAATATTTTAATGAAATTTTCTTTTATAGAATAACCTATTTCATATATTAAACTAATGATCATGTTTAATTATTTTTTTAAAACTTATTTAAATTTGTCCCTTAATTTTTTTATAATAGAATTTTAAAATTAATTCAAATGTAGTGTTTATTTCTTATAGAATATAGCTAAACTGCAGGGATGGCCAATGGATTTTCTAGAGGGGGGTATTTCAAAGTTTATAATAAAGCATATATACTTGTTAGAAAGCTAACTTTATTAAAGATTAATGTTAATCTTCATAAACCTTTGAACATCTCTGGTTATAATACATATCTGTTATAGTCATCAATAGATTTTTGTAAATAAAAAGTAAAATGAGTAAACAAAGTAAAAAATTCTGAAAAAAATCTGACTTAAATGATAGTTTGAAAATCTTAAACCTTTTGATATATTAATTAAAGTGATTAAGATATTCGATATCAAAAAGGAGTTTATTTTTATCTTAAATTTTTAAGTGAAGATCACTTTCTTATTCAAACATCACTCAAATCCTTACAATAAATTCTTTTTAACAGTTTTTTCGTCAATTTTTCACTTAAAAAACGAAATTTATATATAAATAAATTGACTTTTGATTAAAATTTTAAAAATCTTATTAAATCAATAATACTTAAAAGGACAGAATAAAAGGGAATTTTCAAATGAATAAAACATCTGTTCTTTGTAATTCAATTTTCAATAAATAAATTCATTGTTTATTTGAGTCTTAAAAACAAATATTAAATTTAAGTTTTAAATTAAGCAATAATTTTGAAATTTAATTGATTTATACCTTATTTTTGTTGAGTGAAAGCGTTAAAAGTAATGGATTGTAACAAAAGTTGACGCTATCATTCAAAAGGTTATTATCGAGAATAAGTTCTTGAAGTTGAGTGAAGTCTTCTAAACCGACTAAAGTGTCGATAATATTATAACTCAAATCAAGTTTTTTAGCATTTGGTCCATAAATTTTAATTAAAATCGCAGGTATTTGACGCACGTCTTGTCCTATATATGAGAGCTATGGATAAACATTAATTAATATTAAAATCAATCATTTGTTGTTTACCTGATTATTGACCCAAACTAAACAGTTATCGTTCGTATTATTAAAATTTGGAGATAAAATCATTTTAACCAAAAGTTTAAGGTTTTATAATGAGTGGTAATAAACATCCATTTTATTCAAAATAATAACTTATTTTCAGATAAATTTTGAGTTGAATTACATTCGATTCGAAATATTGAATAAACTTTGAAATACTGATATCAGTCGTCAAAGAGATTATAACTAAAACCACAACTAATAAAACGTTTTGCTTATCATAAATGCATTCAAAACCACTTATGATTAGAGTTTATTCAATTCCATTCAATTTATTAATAATCTAAAAGTAAATAACTATTAAGTCCTTCAAAAATATTAAATAAAAAATATTTATTAATAAAAAATTGAATAAACAAATGAGAAAATTTTAAATTATAAAGTCATCTCAATTTTATAACTGATTTTGTCTAGTTCAAATTAGAATTTTATTTATTGTATAGCATTCAAAATCAAATATGAAATCCATAAAATTTATTTTTTAGTTAAATGTAATTTGAAGTACAACTGTTTTTTTTGTGGTGACTCACAACTGAAACCGGATTTGAATAGTTTTTAACAAATTTTTTGATTTATTAATTTCTTAAAATTAATTTATAGTTAGGAATATATCCATTTCTATATAAAAGCAGAAAATGTATACAAAATAGTTGTATAACACAACGAAATTAGCCTTGTTTACTTAGATTTTCTTAAAATCCTAACGATATTTAACCCAATTGTTTAGTTTTTGTAACACAAAAAACCCTAAAAAAAACATTTTTCCTTTGAATGGGTACTAACTTTTTTAAAACAGACACTTATCGCCACTAAAAAGTTTTGATAAAATGATTCTCAATATTTGTCAAATTTTAAGGTTTATGATTATGGCCCTCTTATGAATCGTTTAAAATATGCAAAAATAAATAATATTAAGCATGGCAAAGAACCTGGTCAAAGAGGGTATAAGGGATGGGTATTTTGAAAATCACTTTGCTTTAAAAATTTCTTTTCTATATTTCTATATTAATACAATTAGTTATGTTTAAAATATTTTATCAAGATTAATGCAAATAAGATATAACTTGTCAAATTTTCAAAAAATTAGAGCACAAAAATGTTTTAAAACATTTTTATTAACAAAACTATAGCTTTTCATTTATTTTCTCTTATTTCTAATTTTTGCTTAATTTTCTCTTTATTTTCATTTTCGGGGAAGGTTCTCTAATTCTCATCTAGGGTATATCTAGACCATTTTTTCGTTTATGGAGGTATACGGTAATCGTCAATACACCGTCTATACTCTCTATTTGCCATGCTAGATAATATATGCAAGATAAAACTTTTCTTTACTAATAAATTTGATGATAAGATACTTTGAAAGCTCAACATCTTATGCTGAGCCGATGCCCTAAAAACTTAAAAATATAAAAGAAGTGGAATAAATAGTTTTAGTATTACCTATAATAGTCACTTGGTGACATATTTACTTTTTTATTATCAAAAATAATAAAATTATCAAAGAATACAATTTTAAATTAAAAGTTTAAATATTAAACCAATAAATCCTTGAATTCATTTAATTGAATATAATTTAAAACAAATAATGAAATATAAAACAATAGAAACATAATTAGAATTAATCCCTTTTTCTAGTTTTTTCTGGTTTAAGACTCCGTCCGAGAATATCATTAGATTTGACATAACAGGCACAACACGACGGAAACTTAAATCTGTCCGAATATGTTCTCTTCTCACTCGGATGTAAAGCCAATAATCTTTTATACGAATATTTCTGTCGACAGCGAGAATACATACCCGGCGGTAGATTACGGTCTAAGTAAGCACACGATTTGCCCTCTTTTCTATTCAATGCAAAACAATTTTAATACTATTTGTATATCATATGTTTCAACGAATAAATAAAATGTTGCCATGCTTATTTACTAGATAAATTTTAAAATAATATCATGGATATTTTCAAGTTTTTTTTAAAAATGCATTAATTGATTGATTGGTATAATTATTATTAAAAATAATAGTATAAAAGTTGGTACTGACTCGCAAATTTCTGCGACCACTGCCTGAGTGTATTCGACTTCATTGACGACATAAACCCATTGGTTGGCCTGATTTTTGGCCATTTGGGGGTAAATCACTTTCGGAATTCTACGACAAACTCTTTCTTCGGTTAAGTCGTCGTCAATGTATGACTTTCTTCCGTCAATATCTTTAGTACCAAAGATTTCGAGGAATTCTACCGGAGAGAAATCAATCTCTTCTTTAATAGAAGAAATGCTGTTCACAAACAAAGAATAAACAAATATTTAATAAATAAATCAAAGAATTCTTAAATTAATAAAACTAATAATTTGTCTTATTTTCAATTTAATAAAATGTCTAAAAAAGTATTTAATTCAGTTAACTCTCTATATTGAACCTTTTAACTTGTATCTTGAATTAAAAGTCGGGTCCCATAAGCTATTGTGTGCACTTCTTAACTTGAATTTTGCTTAAACTTTAAATTGAAATAAAGTTCTTAACAATAATTTGTATAATATTTTGTCAAAAATGCCTCCAATAAAGAAATTTTAAAAAATGAATTTCATTATTAATTATAATCAATAAATATAACTAAATTAGTTAATTAATACATATTATACATATAATAATTTATTACTATTCTTTCGTATTATTCATTAACTTAAATACTTTTATCACTTTTTCCATCTTGAATTCATAATCCTGGTCCCAACCCATTCAAGATATGAGAGTCAACTGAATTCATTCATTCAATACTAAACTTCAATACCAAAACTTTACTTTTTTCTATTCACATATCAGTTATGAATGTGGAATCTCTGGTAATATATTATATGGTTTAACAAAATTTGCAAAAAATATTTGAGTCATTTTTGATTATAAATTCCATTTTTGGGGCCTTCAAAAAGTTTTTATATTTTATAATTAGAAAATAATATGAAATACTGTTTAAATAAAGCTTTTGACTTATTGAGTTATTTATTCCTAGAATTTAAAGTTCAATGTCTTTATGTTTCGATAAAGATTTTCAAAGTAATTATATCTACTTATCTTATATTCCTTTGAAAACTTTATCAAAACATTAATTAAATAAACCAGAGTTGGCCAAAGTATCCAAGTATCCCAGAAACGGCTACTAATGTAAACAACTTAATAAAGTAATGTATGAGAAATAGCGACGATTTGTTTCTCTTGGATACATGTTTGGTCAGGTCTGCATTAAACTAAACTTTAAAATATTTGATATATAAAGCAATTTTTCCTAATTTCACTTAAAAGAAAGTGTTTCCACAAACTTGATTTGAGTTTAAATTTTTTATTTGAAATCACTTTATAATAACCATTTTATATAAATTTAGAAATTAATAAAATTCGACCCAAAAGTTTCAAATAAATTTCTAAAGTTTATAGATTCTAAACAAAAGTATCCTTTTCTCAAAAAAAGTAAATTAATTAATTTCTGTAAACAAAATAGTTATCTTTCACTCAAAAGTAGTCTAATATAATAATTTAGTTAATTTAATCATAAAAATTCAACAGTAATTCAATAGTAATTGTTTTAAATTTTAATAGAATTTTAAATGACTTTTTAATCGATAATTTAAAGATTGTATTTATATCTAAAAATAAGTTATAAATATATGAAAAAATAGTAAATTTGTAAAAAAATTCTTGTTTTGTAATTATGGTAATTTTGTGATGAAATGTTATAATAAGTATAATAAATTGTTTATGGCAAAATGACCCTGGATAACTCACGTCATTCACTTTTGAGTAAAATTTAAAGTATATATAAATGAAATTAAAATAAGAATTAAAATACAAACTTTGGATAATTAGAAACGGATTCACAAAAGGTGTCGTCTGGGTTTGACAGACAGGTAGGCTTTCCTCTGGAGTCGAGATCAGGAATTAGAACTTTGCCCCTCTGAGAGGGTTTTGGTTCCTCGAAGACAATTGGCTGACCCTTTAATAGAGTGTTATAAACAAATAGTAAATAAAAAAGAGTAATGACTTACTCTGTTGTTATTTTTTGAGGAATCGGAAATGGGCTCAGAGTTTGTCGGAACAGTGAATATATCTCTTCGTCTGTAATTGAAAGACTGAGAAAAACTTTCGCTGGAAATTCGAGGTTTTCTGTTAGTAATTGGCCCACAATTGACATAAAAGTAGGTTTCGCTTAAACTAATAAATAATATCGGAATCCAATTCTTCATTAAAACGAATAACAATTTTAATTTCATTTTAAACTCTAAAAACAATAATTGTCTGAACTTATGAGAGACAAAACATAATAACAACAAATTATTGCCATTAATATCAATCAAATGAATAAAAATTATTTAACAGACATTAGAAACAATTCAAATAAATTTCTGAATTTTTAGTAAATCCTGAATTGATTCCAGGCTTTGAGGACAGTGTTTACAAAACCAGAGAAATTCAGTGAATTGTGCCAAAAGCCATGATTTTAAGAGCTATGATTATTAGCTCGTTTTGGATTCAATAAAATGAAGGTCACCTCAAATTATATTTTTAAAACTGCGATTTTGCCCCAGGACATTATTTATAATCGTTTGACGTTATGTCAACACATATCCAATAAAACTGCGATTCATATAAAGACTAAACTCGATGCCAACCAATTATACTCAACACTTATTAACGGATATCAAAGATTTAAAAAAAAGTGTTCTCCCATAAGAACCAACTCCTAATCGAGAACTGGTTTTCTGCTAATTTGTATGACAGAACTATATGACAAAACTTTCTCTCTCTCTCTCTCTCTCTCTCTCTCTCTCTCTCTCTCTCTCTCTCTCTCTCTTTCTCTCTTCCATTAAATTTTATTTTTAAAATTTATTATAATTTGTTTGAGCTAAAGATGAGCTCAAATTGATATAATTAATGAGTAATTGACACTATTTTGTTAGAATTAGTAAAATATTAAGAAATATTATTGAGTTTTGTATTAACGATAGAATAAAAGGCACTTTTGTTACAAATTTACTATTTGTTAATCACTGGAAGAATAGACAGACGACTCATGTCATTAGATTTTTGTTGACTTTTGCTGTAATTATGAGAGGAAACAGCAAAAGGATATTTTGATCCGTTTTTCACAATCAAAGAACTTTTCGATTGGTTTAAGAGATGATCTAATGATATAACAGAAGACGCTTTTGGAAAAGATGTGCGAATAGTAGTAACTGTAATAGTATTGAAAGTGACGTCTATTAGTCCTTTAATTCTTAATATCTCGGCTTTTCTACAAAAATCTTCCGTACATTTCATACAAATAAGACATTTTTGTTTATATTTCAGATTAAATTATAGCCACGAATTGATAATATTCTATATATTATTAACCTTAAATAAATTAACCTAGTTTAAATATAGCTTAAACTATGAAATATCTAAAAATATTGGGAATGAATTTAATGATAATTCCAATGAAAAAAATTTACTCAAAACTACTTAAAAAATAGCAATTCTTTAAAAATTTGAATTACAATAAATATTGAATGAAATAAGAGATAAATTATGACTTACTTTGAGAAATATTTGGCACTTTTGTGAGGTTCGGTTTATTTATTTGGTTTTGATTTCTTCTCATTTGTTGACTGACATTAACTAAAGGCGGAAGAATTAAAGGCTTTTGTTTTAATTTTTGTGATCCATTCCTTTCATTCGATGCATCACTTTTTATATTTAATTTATTAGGCATTGAATCGAGTCTTGTTTTTGAAGATCTTTTTTCAGATAAACTCCTCGTATTTGAGTCTTGAATGACATTAATCTCTTCGCTCTGTTTTTCATCATTTAATTATAGTTTTGAAGTAAAAGTTTTAAAATATAACAGACCTTTGAAGCCGACAATGATTTCAGTTTCGAAGGTTTTCTTATCTTAGATCTCGAGTTATGTCTAAATTGAAATAAATTACTATAAAAACTCTAAATTTTATGAGAAAAAATTGAATTTAAAGAAAAGTCTTTCAAAATTACCGTATTACCTCACAAACACCGGCATGCTGGTATAAACTGAATTTGACCACATGTCGGTAACTCCAGGGTATACCGGCATGCAGGTATAAATGAGGAATAAAATCAATTTTAAACTAGAAGTATTGCATAATATTATAAATATTTTAACAAAAATTTAAAAATAATAGAATTAAACTTATTATTTTGAAACTTAAAGCAACTTCTAATGAAGAAATTCATTATTTTTCTAATTTGTTGTAGTGATGGGTATTAATAAGTTACTTTATTGGCATTATTTTCGAATTTATACTAAGTTTAATATACTGCCCTATATTCTAACATACCTTACCTTATACCGGTATGCCGGTAGACACCATAAGCCTATTTTTGAATAAATGGTCAATTTCACTTATACCGGTATTTGTGAGGTAATACGGTATAATTTAAATAAAATGAAATCAATTGATATTCAAAATGATATCAATTATAATGAGAAATATATGATCTTATATTCAAAATTTCATTTTAAATGTCTTTCGTTGAAATAGTGTTGAAATATTTGACAAAACATTTGTCTAATACTCTAATAATTCGAGTTTTAAGAAGTGATTTATAAATACTTTTCGAATTTTTGTGAGAATTTGTGTCTCCAAAGCAAACACTCTTCAGCCAACTCTTTGGGAAAGCCTTCAGGTATTTCTTCATTTGAAAAAACAATTGAATCGATTCTTTCGATGAGATTTTGTAAATAATATTCCGAATTCTCGTCATTTGCCTAAAAGTATGATTTAATTTATGGCTTTTTATCAATAAATGGATTACTTCTTCCCACGACAAAGAACTCGAAGATCTGTCAGAAGTGATGCTTCGAAGTGAAGAACTCATTGAATGTTAATATATTTGGAAGAAAATTGAATTCTTTAGAAATCAAATCATAAATGATCTCATTTTTTGTGTTTTCATAAATGTTTCCATAGAAACCTATTATCGTCTGATTCCGTATAAAATACTTCAAAACCAATTCCAATGACCTTTACTTAACTCTAAATTTCTTTTATTTTATTTTATTCTATTCTATTCTATTCTATTCATATGAGTTATTATTCTTTGGATAATATTTTGCCATTCAGTTAATCGAAGTGAAAACTATTGAGTCTCAATGAACACAACCAACAGAATGAACAGAATGTACAGAATGAACAGAATGAACTAGGTCAACTAAGATTTATTAGCCTATTATTTACTTTAAGAGTAAACAAATATATTTACGACAATTTATAAGAAAACTTGAGTCCACAACTGAATAAAAAGTCCAGAGTTAAGAATTCTTCTAACATAAAATTATATTGTGCTTGATCAATTTAACAGAAATATGTAAAAATATTTATGAATGACCACTTCTTAACCCGAATATCGGGTCCTAAAAATTGCATTAAATTAATGTTTTTATTAATAAATTATCTCTAATTCAATAGAGTTAATCAAATCAGAGTAAACTATCTATAATGAATGTATAACAAGGTGAAATTTGCAAAGTATCATTATTTATTTGTGTACAAAATATATATGAAACTCAACGAAATGGTTTTATGTATTAATGAAAAATAATTATTTTTGAGGTATTTTTGTTCTTAATTATCGAATTCATATTAAGACTAAAATAAATGTCAAATTTGTGCCAAAATATCACAATATTTGACGTTTGAATGATATTCAAATCACAAATTCTATGTATTTCTTAAATAAAGAAAAGAATAAACAACTCAAAGCCTAACTGAAGTGTTCTCTCAAATCTGAATATTAAATCAATAGTTAATAATTGAGTTTTCCTTTTGAAAGGAGAGACCATTTCCTAATTCCTCTTTAATTCTCTTTAAAAAATAATGACTTTTATTGTGTTATCAATTGAAATAATGGCCAATAAATCGATTACTTATTTTCCCTATTATTTGTTTAATAGATGTGTTATAACTTATAAGACAAATGGCCTCACCTTTTGACAAATAAACTAATTTATATATCAATTGAAGAATATATTGGAAATCAATTGACTAAAATCAGAGACAATAAATTATATTTGCTTTTAATAAAAGTTTTTAAGTGATCGACAGTTAAATATAATTAGAAAAAGTGTAAAAGTATTGAAAAAGTGACACTTTTCCCAAAAATAGATGTGCACTACGGGATAGCCATCGTTTCTAAGGTTAGGCCATGTTTTGCATCAGTTTTAATGACGTAATAGTGAAGCAAATGAAAAGAAGAGATCAGAGCTGAACACAAACTATTTAAAGCCCACCCCATAACTATTTGTAAGAAAACTGGTCTTGATCAACTTAACACAATTAAAACTCTCTTCATATTTAAGAAATTAAATCAAAAATTGAGTTTAAATTCAAATGAAAATACAATTAATTTATATTCAAATATGAAGTGAAAAGAGAAGTGATTTGTTGATAAGTTTGGACATCTCTGATGCAATACAAGTCATGCGCTTTAGTACTTGTTTTTAACAATATTTCAATTATTGTAATAATAATAATCTTTGAGTTAAGATCATTTTAACCACTTTTTCTGATTCAAATGCATTATTAATTTCATATCCGAAGAGAAATATCAACAAAAAAGAGGTAAATGTTTTGTGTTTTTAATGTTTCCCACGTTTTAAGCGATTGTTTTCAATGTTATGTCAAATCTAAACAACAAATCATTGATTCGATGAAAGCATTGCTATTATTGCGTTATCATTACTTTATATATTACTCATGTATTATCTCAAACACTAATTATACAAATCTAATGATACGTGACTTCACTCAGAGTTACAATCGCTTTCACTAATAGCTTAAAGATTAGTCCGAATATCATTTAAATCCATTAAATCTAATAACAATAATAACTCACTATTTATTGATTTAAATTTTTTTCGCTTAGAATTGACTTTAAATTTTTTTTTAGTTTAAGACTTATTTAAAAGGTTTTGATATTTATTTCTTTAAAATATAATTAAAGTAAAATTTAAAATATTTCTAAAAAATCCTTTAAAACGAAAATTTTTTATTCATTTTCTTAATATCTATCAAAACAAACTTCTGTCGATTGTTTACACATTTTTTATGAGAAAAACAAATAAAAAGGTTTTAATATTTTTTTTATGAATTAAATAATTTTATTTTATTATAAAAATTCATATTTTCTTCAAATTTAATAAAATATTTTGAGTGATATATAAATATTGAGACGATATGTTGTAAAAGTGCAAGAGCATTTAAAAAACATTCTTTTCAATGAATAAAACAATATGGATGACTTTAAATTTGACCCAACCATAAATACGATGAAAAGAAAGGTCATCTCTGAAAGATTAAACGCTAATAATTAGAAAATCTTAAAAATGTTATTTTTATCACTAATTCTGAGCCAAAAAACTAAACTTAGAATTATTTTTAAATATTCTGTGATTTGAGCCAAGAATTATTGAATCGTTTCATAATTCTTCAATTCTTCCTTTTGTTTTGCTTTTCCTCCAAAAGAATCGTTGATATAATCATTAGATTAAATGTTTTCATATATTTTTATATATTTTGAGTTTTGATTTTACCTTTAAATCATTAATTGGGTTATATTCTGGTATTTGTTTTGATATTCAATTTTCACATTTTCAGCCAATTTTTAGTTAATTTTTGATTATTAAATGAATCAAAAGTTTGTTTTTGCGGAATAACTAAATATTAAATCTTAAAAAAAAGTCGACTCATAAAACATTAAACATAAATAATTTTCATTTGTTTTAACAAAAAAGCCCTGAAAATCATCGAATGAATAACGACTTCTGTCAGAGAAGCGAATCCTAGTGTTGAGCCCATCCCTGACCGAAGTTTGAGTAACTGACGAATGTTGTCACTGAGGATTGTCTCCTGTCGATCACTAAAACAGCCCTGAAGTCATGTTTGTGGACCGGGATTTCAATCCATTTGATTAATTCAAAGCTATTTGTTGTCAAAAATCAATTTTACTAAACTCTTTAAATGTGAACCCATTTTCGCCGATTCGCCGCAAATTCAGAATATTTTTGAGTAATTATTAAAACTTTAAACGCTTTTAGTATTTTTTTTGTCGATTCAGTAGATTATAAATTAAAACCTAAAATGAAGGCTCGAATGAGAAGAACTTCTGCTTCAATAGACGTCACTTATTCAGAACAGAGCGGTTCTGACGAAACCCTTCATTCAAACAATTCAAAGGTTTGAATTGTTTTAAAACTTAAAAAGAGTCTAATAATAGTATTATTTCTTACGGACAGAGTTTAGATGTTTGCGCCCACGAAAGTCGTATCGATCGGATGCGAAAACTTCTTTCGTCTCCACTTCTCAGACGAAAACCAACTGATCGTCAGAAACCGATGACTCAAATATCTCAATCAGATTCCAAAGTATTTGGGGTTTCTCTCGATATATTATCGCATTCCAGTGCCAATAAAAGCGAAGACCCTTTCATTCCTTTTGTGGTCACTCGTTTGTGTCACTTCATTGAAGATTCGGGTGGTTTCTTACAGGAGGGACTCTTCAGGATTAGTGGAAACGCAAAAATGATCGACAAATTAAAGCATTCATTTGACACAACGGGTGACGCAAATCTGGAAACAGAGGGTGATATCGCTTCGGCATCTGCTCTATTGAAGCTATTTTTGCGTGAACTGCCCCATCCACTCATTCCCGACACCTCTCCATTTTTAGAAGCCATCAAAAGTATGTATTAATCAATTATTTAATTAATTCATTCAATTAGTTCCGCATTCAGTGATTAGTAGTTTTTTTTAAAGATATATCGCTTGGAATGAGTTATAATTAATTAATACACAAATCAATTGTCAAAAAAATATCTGTAAATCAGAAAATGTGTTTAAATAGTGTGTCTGAAATTTTTATTTTATTTATATATTATTAATCAGAAAAGAATGTTATTAAACCAATTTATGTTATCAGCCTTTAAAAGATAACTTTCAAATGAACTGAAAAAAAATTTAGACTTTTATTCATTAAAAACTAAAAGTGTATACATTAGTCATAAATATTAGTCATAAGAAATTTTAAATGATTTTTTTCTGATATTTAATTTGTTGGAAAATAAATGTTTATTTATTTTATAAAATCCTATTATATTACAGACTATGAAAACGATGAACAGACTTGTGTTCATAATCTTCGATCTTTAGTGTTGAGACTTCCGGACGAAAACTATTATACTCTTAAATATTTATCGACTTTTCTCAAAAGGATTGCTCTCCACAAAGAGAATCGGATGACTTCCGCTAATTTGGGTATTATTTTATTTTTGTATATTTAATCGATTTATTATTTATTGATTCGAAATTAATTTGAAGGCATTGTATTCGCGCCAAATATATTCAGAGTTTGTGTCGATAACTATAAAGGACTTCGGGATCAATCCATAGCTAACGACGTGGTCTCACTTTTCATCACTAATTTTGAGCAAATATTTGGCGCCGATTCCACTGAAAATCCCTATCAATCGATGTGTCCGCTAACCGTTCAAATTCCCGATATGGAAGTCAACACTTCTTCAACTGATTTGACTCATTTAGAAACTGAAATACCAGTTCTTTTCCAAACTAAGACTCCAGAAAAAGAGAACCGAAAACGTAAAGAATCCAAATGTGTGTCTAATTCTCCGCCATTGCGTTCTAACTCTGAAGAAACACTTTTAGACTCCAAAGATAAAGATATTCGTCGCTGTAGTAGTGATGAAAATGTGTTAAACACTGCATTTATAACTGCAGTCAACAGATTTGAAAACTTAAATTTCCGAAACAGTTGGAGTCCTCATCCGCCGGAACCCAAACGAAGAGAATTAGAGAGCGAACGACATTGTGATGACAATAATTCACCACAAATTGAAGACAGTTTTGATTTTAAGGAAAATATCGAACAAAAACCCGTTTTAGTTAAACAAAACTCTTTTAATGAAAGTATTGAAAGAGATTTCAAACATAGTTTGGAATTAAAAGAAAATACAAAACAAAATGAGAACCAAAACAATTCAATAAAATGTTGTCAATCATCACAAATGAGTGATGAAAGGAATGGCAGACCATTAGTAGAAATAACTCCTTCAGAAAATATCAACATTAATGAGAGAAATGTACTCAATGTAGACAATGATCTCAAACAAAAGATCCCTCATTTGGACTTTAAAAATATGTATCAGAACTCTGTGGCCAACGAACCCATTCTGTCTGAGCACAGGTATAGTTGGCCCCGAACTTCACACGAATGTGAAAATAATGGATCAAACGATCCCTCAAATGAAAACACTTCTAATTCTGTGTCACAATTTTTAAAGAAAGCGGTTTCATATGAGGCACCGCTCTCTCCCAGTGCTTACAGATCTTACTTAACTAATCGTAGCATTCATTTGGATCCGACAACACCGCCCACACCCCCTGTTGAACAGATTCAACATGCAATTCGACCCATCAGAGAAACTAAACATTCGGAAAATGCAAATACAAGTATCAGATCTCTGACTAAAAAGATTCAAACCATTAAACGCAAAATCAAGAACTTTGAACATGAATTTGAAAAAGAGAACGGATATCGACCATCACTCGAACAAAAGATGAGCTCTTCTGAAGTCAGAACTTTTATCAATGAAATGAATAAATTGAAAAAAGACCTCAAAGAGTTTAAAGACGATTTCTATATGGAAGTAACCGATAAAAAGAATTTAATTCCAAATGAAACAAAAGAATTCATTTGTAATAAGTCTTTAATTAATATAAGTGAAACCATTAAAGAAATTGAGAGAAATATTGAAGAGAAGCGCAAAATAGCGAAACGACCCGAAATTCTCGAACAAATGACTTCAGATGAGATTCTCGAAGAAAAGCTAACACTTCAGAAGTCTTTACTTCGTTTCGAAGAGCTTTACGGTCGGCCCACAACTAAAGCAGAGCGCGATATCGTTCGACCTCTTTATGATCGGTAAGTCTTAACATAATTAATGGTAATTTACATTAAAATGTGTTCACAGTTATAGAATTGTAAAACGAATGGTTGCCAAACAAACGCCTCCAAAACACGGCAGTAAAGATTCAGTTGAATTACAGCCTATTTTGGAAAACATTGCGATGGACTTCACTTCTCCCTCTCATTCCAAAAGTGAAGGAAATACCAGCGCTCAAACAAAAAGTGATACAATAGTCGGTGCTCTCGGAGAGAATGACTCAATTGAATGTTCAAAGACAAGTCCCTCTGATTTAAAGAATAATCAGTGCAATAATTTACACGAAATGTCGTTATCAGAACTCAACCAACTTTTGAGTGAAACCAGACTTCAGAAAAGGAATTTACGAATTGTTCTCAAAGACTTTGAAAACGAGTTCTTTAAACTTATGGGAAGAAAAGTGGAAAAAGAAGATAAAGTCAATATGGGATCCGTTTATACTAATTATAAGGTCTGTTAAATATATTTTCATTAATTCTTATAAAACTATTAACAGTTAATTAAAAGTGCATTAAATTTGATAATATGTTTATCTGATTGTCTGACAGCACACAAAAGGAAAACTCCGATTATTGGAAGCTTTGGTGTCTAAACACGAATCGCAAATAATTTTATTGTGAATATCAATAGAAAGCAACAACTTTTTGCTCATTTTTTTCATATTTTTTAATCTCTTATTCGTAATCTCTATTAATATTAATTTTAATGAAATTCTAAGAATTGAGTATCGCTTCAGATTTGAATTTCTTCCAAAATTTTATTTTATTTTTTGCGTTTAAATTCAAGATCTAAAAAGAGATAAATCGGTTGATGTCTACCAATAAATTTCCATAATTTTCTTTTGAATTGAGGAAATAGAAAGGAAAGGGAAAAACATCTCAAATTCGCTCAAATTCTTTACAAAATTCTTAAATATCTATACTTTAAAGGAATCTTTTATTCGTGTTTACAATAAAAGAATAGTAACTCTTAAATAGTAAATAGAAAATTGATTTACTCAAACATCAGCCAAAAGACATAATTTGAAAAATATTTAACATTAAACTGAAGTAATCAAACGATTCTTCATTTTATTGAATTAATTTCTTTAAAATAATTTTTCGTCATTTCTTGTTATCCGTTAAAATGTGAAACTAATTAGCATTTCGTTAATCCATAAAAACTATTGACTAAAACAATAATTTAATGCAAAAGCGATGGAAAAAATAGGATAAAAAGATAATATATTGTATTTTAATGAAGAGTTTAATATAAGAGCCAATGAATAGAAATTATTGAATCTCTTTTAGTCAAAAAACTATTAAAAATATTTTTAAAGTGAAAAAGTTTTTCGGTATCACTATATTTGTGTCACACATATATGTATTTAACACAATAGCAAACATTGTCTCAATTTTGACCAATTATTTTGTTATTTGTAATAAAGAATAAATTGTTAAAATGAGCGCTAATTTTGCCATTTTTAAATTTTAATGATCTTTACTCATTTTAACTGTAATTGTATATCAGCTCTACCTTTACCTCTACTCGTCGTTAATTGTTCTTCAGATAATTCAAACAAATCACTCCAAACATATGTTTTTTAACGGTTTTTAATTTATAAATCATTTAATAACAAAAATATCAAAAATTTATTTCTTTCATTATTTTAAAATAAATATAAATAAAAAAATTAAGAAATAAAATCAATTAAAGTTTACAATATTAAAAAAATTGATATTTAATTAATTATTGAGCGAAACATTAAGTATTTATTAAGAGTAGAGTAAAACTATATTTTCTGTGAGATTTCCTTTTCTACGATTCAGACCATAATTTCGATAATTATTTGATTTATTCTGTAAACAAGTCTTACGTTTTGAGTATCCGTTCAATGAATTGTTGTGACCTAAGAATCAAATTATTATAATTTTGTGAATATGTTTACTCAAAGGATTACCATAATATCCAATATTATTATTGTTGTTATCGCGTACATTTTGAGTATTATCTGAGGAATCAAGACTTTGAAATGAATGGCTCACAAAACCTGGATTTCCAGAGTTGACGCCGACGTCTCCAATACTAGTGTAGGAATGGCTTATTTTTCTTCTTTTTCTTTCGACGTCCAAATCATTTTCTTTAGGTTTATAAGTGAAAGGACGGGCCTCACTATACTCCCCATCTCGAGGACGAAACAGTTGCAGATATACCTGAACTGATCTCTCGATGTTTGGATCCCTATAGGGAGGGGTCCGGAAGACAATCGCCACCTAATTATAATCATTTCAATCAAATAAAATTATAATAAGACATATGAATACCTGGTGGTGGACATCAGCCTCAGTAAAATTACCGAAAGCTTCCCAGAGTTGATTCCCTTCACTATCCGTTTCGAAAAATCTTATTTTGATTTCTTTTTTGTTAACTTTTTCACATAAAAGAAACACTTCTTCGTCGCCTTTAATATAAACAAAATTTCGGAATAAATATTTTTTATAACCTTTTTTTACATTTTTATTACTAATTTAATGATATTTTCTTTAGAAAAGTTTGAATATAGAATTTTATGAGAAAAGGACTGATTTTCATACTTATAAATTATTACTCATTACAAAAATATATTCAAAGTATTAGTAAAACTGGTTTTATTCATATCATTTAAATATGAAAACTAAAATCGAATTTATATTTATTTAAAGTCATTTAAATAATTTTGAATCAATTATTTGATTAAATCAGAAATAATTGACATAAAGACAAAAGACAACAGACCTGTTGCGGGTCCACAATATTTATCCATTCTTACTATTTTAAGTTCTCCCGAATCGGGAGATTCTAAACAAATTTTAATGGTTAATATAAATCAGAGAATAATAAGATATACTTTGATTGGCGACCGGACGCGAAAATACAGGACTACAGATCGAAAAAGTCATATCATTTTCATAAACAAAGGCTTCGAAACATATTTTAACGGAATTTAAATTCATATCTTTTGCCTCTCTTTCGGATTCCTCACGAATTCTTTGTTTATCCACTTCTGACAACTGATGTTCACTAATATATGACGAATGAATCGATTGAATTGTTTCCACTTTTTTCCGAAACAATATTTCTGGCACTTCTTTTTTACCGATGAATAGTATCCCCAGATTTTGAAAACTAATAAATAAAGTATTTTTAGTGAACAAAATATAAAGAAAATTAAGACTTACATTCCCACCATATTATCTGCAACGGGTACAGTACAGTGTCCCTCTTCATTACAATGTCGTCCCATTAACTTATGGACATGACTTTTAGGTCTTTCTTCGTTTGTATAAAGACTTGCTCTGATATAGACCTGATTGGATGAGTGATAGTTTTCTAACTTTAAAATAAAGAATTCGTTTCTTAAAAACTGAATCAAAAAAGTATTTATAATACTTTAACGGATGGATAAGTCTTTTTATTCTGAGAACTATTTTCTCCGGTAAGTCCTCCGTGTGAACCCTTTTCACTCCTATATCGATACCTAATTCTGTTTGTGGGCTGTTCTAATATTTTAAGATATGGTCGGTCTGGAAGTGATTTCAATTGAATTGAGTCTTAAATAATTGAAAGAAGTGTTAATCAATGAGTACTTACTCTGTCGTATAGTTTCGATATGAATAGTTTGAGAGTTTTGTTGAATGCTTTGAGAAAATTCATTGTTTGGCAAAATTAGTGGAGGTATAGGAGATGTGACTGCACTCCGGTTTACATTCGGTGCCTCCAAAGTTAATATCATAGGATTGGATGGTCCCGACATTAGGGGTGAAGTCTGGTTATTCTCACTATTATTATCACTTGTGTTTATGTCAATCGATAGTCCACTAATAAAACTATAGGAATATGAATCGCGAGAACTATTGACAGTAGAACTGGTGGTCGAACTGCTGTTTGACGAGACATTTGAGACATTAGTTACTAACGATATGTGACTTATTTGTGGCACACATTCAATACTTAAATTATTCTCTGAATTGTTTGGCATCAAATAATTTGGATTTTGTGCAGACATTTATTAGACATTCATTTGAGGTTCAAATTAAACTTAAATTCACTTTAAATCACTTAATAAACGATCACTTATTTGATGTCAAATAAAATTTAAATAATAATTAATTAATTTAATCTCCAAATCATTTCTTTATTTAGAGAACAGAAATGAATGGAAAAACAGATGGAAAACAAATTAAAGAATTATTTAATTTTCATTTTTCAGAATTAGATATAAAGTAAATTAAACACTTAATGATCACTGATTTTAGTGACATATAATGAAAAGTGATGGCAACGGAAAAAACCAGAAATAATTAATGTTAAGTGAATTTGAAAGTAATTAAAATTATAACTCTTTGGGCGACATTCGTGTCATTATTATTCTTGTCGTTATATATCGTTATATATTTTCTCATATAATGAGTCGCATAAAAATCATATTCAAAAACCGATTGACTCGACTTTCATTCAAATTAAAAGTTAACAAGTTAAGAAAAGTTTTTGACTTAAAATCATTTAATACTGAATTAAAGTTTAGTTAAAGAACTGTAATCACAAGAATCACAATAAAACTGATATCAAATACTTTTTTGTAAAAAAATTAAACGACAAAAGAAGTTCTGAATGACGTCATAAGTAAAAAGATTGAATGTCCCTGAGCCTCACGGAAAATCCAGAGCTTTAATGTCTTGAGTTTTCAAATGATGTTTCAATTGATTCTCACACTTAGCTATGGATACACTGGTTTTGGAGGCCTTGTCGTCATTCATTGCATAAGTCTCTAAATTCTGTTTAAAGGCTTAATAAGAAGTTTTTACTGAAGTTTCACTGAATTACTCAAAAGATTTTAAGTTTTTCAAGCATTCGATTAGTTATTATTATTGTTTGTTTGCTAACAAAACTCTAGTGAAGGACATTTTAGCTGCTATTCAACGTTATTAAAGAACTTTAACACAAAACTCTAACAAAACATATTTTACTTAACTTTTATTTCATTTTAACTCAAGTTTAACGTCTGATTAGAAATCAAAACTTTTGATTCAAATAAAACAATCGATAAGTTCTTAATTAAATAAAAAGTTACAAATTTTCATATTTTATTTATAATCGGATAAAATGACAAAAGTTTGTTATCTTATCATTAATTTTTGTTTTTATTCATTTGATATTAAATTAAATCATTTCTTCAGTGAAAATACGAATAAAACAAATATTAAAATAAAATAATGAATGAGTTTTTGGTATTTATTATGAGTTTTCGTGTTTAACATCAAAGTTTAATTTCATTTTTAAAAATAAAATAAATTCAATGCTCTCTAACTCTTTTCAAACTTTTATCAAATAATTTATTAACAATTATTGTATTCATATTATTTAAAGTGACCCCTCGTTAAAATATTAATTGGAAGATAAATAGTTTGAACTTGCAACATTTATACTAAATATTTTTAAAATTCTGAGCCATTAATTCTTTTATAAAATTATTTTATGTTTTATCGAGTTTTATGGCCTTTCATTACAAACACCAAATTGTGTTGAATTGTCTTCATTGCAAACAACTAATTTGATGGACATTACAATTATTATGGTTGGATAAACTATTAAGAAATGAGAGAAAACTTTAGGGAACACAACTTGAAAATAAATAATGTTCTGAATAATGAATCCTATTTCTAATATTTTAAAACAAATTCAATAAACGTTATTTATATTCAAAAT
>JAQFZM010001141.1:0-20746 GCA_034695785.1 Galumna obvia | reverse complement strand
CACCCTGATTAAATTGAAACAGATATTTATGAATCACCTAAAAATTGTTTCTATGAATAATGTTTTCTATATATTGATCCTATTTCTAATCTAGTAACCTTTAGTATTAAAATGTATAAAATGTCAAAATAATTTTACACAAACTTTTTAGGAAGCTATTTTTTAAATTTTAGCCTATAGAAATTCCGATTGATGATTATATATGAGTAGCTTTATGCGTTTGCACATGTCATATAGCATACGTAATAAAATTATACTAAAAATGTACTACAACTACAACTGTAAAAACCCTACGCTGATTTATAGGTAATTTATATTAACAATCTGAATAATTTTTGGAAAAATTAATTTTTTTATATAAGGACATGTCAAAATAAATAGAAATCTTAAATACTTTAGGCAAACAAAAGATAGGTTTGAAATTACAAACTTAAGGTGTGTTTTAGGTAGTGTTTGTGAAAAAAGCCGGAAATTTTTCTATTTTTTTCAAATTAGTAAAATAAAAGTGAGTGAAATTTAATTTAATAATAAGTGACTCAAATGGAAGATATAACTAATAAATCTAAATATTTAACTGAAGAACAGCGAAAGTATATTAATGAATGTGATATAATAGCAAAAACTGAAAAAAATATAATTAATGTTTTCCTCGTGCATAAAACTAAAGTGCAAAATATTCACTAAAAAATTTAATAAAAATTTTTTATTATTATAAATTAAATAAATTTAATAATTAAAGTATAGTTAAAAATTTAAATAAAGGTGCGTTTCATAAAAAAACTGTGATATCACCAGAAAATATTAAAATTGTTCAAAAATTAGCTAAAAATGAAAAACATATCACAGAAATTCATATAAAATTCATTTTTCTTATGGTTCGACATTTATTATTTTAAAAAAAAGACTTAAAATTGAATGCTCATATAACACAAACATCGTGTTTAATAAGGGATAAAAATATTGAAGAAAGACTATTTTTTAGTAAAAAACTCTGGAGAAAATAGAACAAAATCCTAATTGTTTACTGGTTTATTGACGAAAGTCATTATTTTCTCCAAGGTTTTTCTAATATAAACTCTCGAAGAATTTATAGCATTGAAAAGCCGCACCCAATTATAAAAGTTTCAGCACATCCTAAAAATGTGACAGTATGAAGTGCTATATCTTATCAAGATAAAAATGATAATACTATCGGTTTCATATATTATCAGAGATGGCCAATAAGGATGATATTAAAAATTAAGAGAAAAATAAGAAAAAAGCTGTAATTTATATAAAAAATAAAACCTAATAAGCATAAAACGTCCAAATTACAGTTATAAGTGAAAAATTTAATGAAGTATTTTTTTAAAATTTTTATTAATAAAATTTCTGTCAAAAATTTATAGTTTTTTGCATTAATTTTGGCAAAATATGTTAAAATATAACTTAATGTACTCATTGGTTAAAACCGATATTATTACTCTGTTAAATATTTTTGCATAATTATTAACTTTGTTAATGCAAAATAGGACTTTCGTTAGTTTATGGATCGTATTTTTTGAAAATGAAAAAAGAATTCTTATTACTGTAAATACAGATAATTATATAGAAATGTTAGAAACTTTTTATTGATGAATTAATGGGAAGAGTTGGTGATAAGTTCAGTGAACAAACAGTTATGCAAGATGGAGCTCGAACGCATACTTCAGGTAATAATTCCTTCAGGGATGATTTAATCTTTTATTAAATATTGTATGGATATTTGGAATTTCCTATAGTTTACATAACTGTATATAATTTTTTAGATAAAACACTTGCGGTGTTAAAGCTTTGGTTCGGCAATATCATCAATGATCGTTGTTATCAATTCTGGCCATCGACAAGCCATGATTTAAATACCTGTGATTTTTCCGTTTTGCCAAACGAAATCTAAAGTTTATGCTCATAAGAATATTTATTCTGATGGCACTGAATTAATAAATGCAATTATATAAGCATTCAGTGAATTAACAACAGATTTTTGCGTAAATATTTTTGATAATTTTATTAAGGGATTGAGACTATGTTATTCAGAAAATGGTTATGTTTTTACTCATTGCTTGTAAATATTTTTGAATAAATATTATTGATTTTCAAACCTATCTTGGTTGTAATTTTTAATTGTATGTATGCATAGGTTGGGTTTAGGTTTGTAAAGGGTTTCAGTTTCCATCGTTCAGTTTGTAATTTCAAAACTATGTTTTGTTTGCTCAAGGTATTTAAGAGTTCTATTAAAGTTTGATATGTCTTTAATAATGTTTTTCATTTAACACTGTAATGTTTGCACTATTTATTATTTATAATAAACACTAAAACAAAAATAACTATAATAGGAGTCGGCTGGTTTATATTTAATTATAATTATCAAATTATCTAAAGTTATAGCATAATCTATGGTTTATTATAATAATACTTATCATAATTTTATGATATTTAATAAAAGTTATATTTTTTAGAATTAATTTTTAATTAATCGTTTATCATTCATTATCTACTTATCATTTACAAAACTATAATTTTAATAAATATTTTAATTAGTTGGATTAGATAAATAAAACTTAATAGGTTTTATTGTGTTATATGTTTTATTAAGGGACCCAAATTAATGATCAATAGTTTTATTATAAGAAAAATATTATATTAAAAATTAATTTAAACTTAAAGCATTTAAAATAAGTGTTGAATACAATTATACAAAAGTTAATTGATAAATCACCCAGTCATTCCTTGTTTTCTTAAGATATCTTAAAAATTTTAAAAGGAATTTGTTCTCCTTGAATTCTTATTTAACTTAATCTCTAACACTTGATTATCAAAAATCATTTTCATGTATTATACCTACGAACCGGAGAAATATATTGAAGATTATAATGAAAGCTTTATAAATTATGCTATTAAATACGTTCAAGTTTAAAATCACTCGATAAGCATTTTGTTTCTAATGAGTAAATTTTAGAAAAAACCCTGAATAATTTCTCAGCAGATATTTATTTATGATTCAAATATTAGTTTCAATGACTAACGTTTCTATAAAAATAATCCCTAGAAGAGTAAACTTTAATACAAATTAACTGATTTTTACATTTATTATTTATTGTCAATTTTAGCATATTCTCTTCTAGAGGTTTAATCTTTAATCTTCAATATATTTCTCCGGTTCTCAATTATACCAATCCTATAAGAATTTGATAAACTCTGCTTATGACTCATAAAGCCTTACTCATATATTTTCAATTCTTTAACTTGAAAATTTGTTAAGAAAGGTTTATTAAACTTGATATACAGTAGAAGCTTCGAGTTATTTAGCTCCGAACTGTGGATAGCTCCTTGTTGTTTATACTTAGTCATAGTTTGGCCGACCCGCCTAAACCCCATAATGTTAAAGCCCTTCCGAGAAGTTTCGCTCTCTGTTGTTTAAATTTCTAAGTTGTTTATACTTTTGATTACATTTACCTAACATTTCATTCTCTACTGTTTATTAATTCTTAAATATAGTGCGAAAACTGTAAAATAAAACTTATTTCATATGAAAAATAGTTTTAAATACATTTTATGAAAAATATTTGTTATATAATTCATTGAGGAATACATTGAATTATTCAACAAATAAATTCCTATTTTATATAAAAATGACTCTCAAGACAATGTCATGAATACTTTTGATCAAATTGATCAAATCAACGAAAAAAGTCTAAATGTCATTATAATCACTCAAAACAAACATTGATTACTAATTATTATAATAAACTTATGTAATAACTTTAAAATAGATTTGTTTTCAATTAAAGAAAATTTTAGCCTATTTTCCCAGTTGTTTACGCCCTGAGTTGTTTACAGATTTTTGAGCATTTGCCCTCTAAACAACTGGGAGATTCTACTGTATTTAAAATTATGATCTAAGTATTCAGGTACATATCTTTATTTTTATTTATGATACTTAGTTTTACCTTGTCAAATCTTATTTTTTAGTATCACATTTGATAAGATTATTCAAAAAAAGTCATTTGGAAAGCATTAAATATAAGAATTCTATTTAAAAATGAAAAACAAAATAATTCATAAAAAAATTTTGCTGACATTTCATAGAATATATATTTTAAACTAAATTTTTTTGTCGTTTTATATCTCATATTATGTATTTCAGACAAAAGTAAAGAATTTTTACAAAAGTATTGATAGAATGTAATAAATCAAACGCTCCTCTGATTTATAGTCTATAAGATTAAAACATAATCTTGGTCAAATCGTTTCAAATATTTCCTTAAAGATTAGGTAATGGATTATTTAAATTAGGCAAATGATAACTTATCATAAGATTGTGCTAGCTAACAATATTTTAAAATATCTAAAAGTTAATTTAAATATTTTGTCATTTTGTTTATTATTAAATACCTTTGAATTGCCAAGTTATATGCTAAAATTGATTGCGCATGATCAAATTGATAAATAACCACCTTGCATATATAAAAAAAATATTTTACAGTTTTAATCAAAACTGATAAAAATCAATGAAATGATTCGCAAAATAAATTCATTGCGAATGTAATGAAAAGCAATTGTCGACTAAAGTCTCTGAAAGATCTGTAAGCAAAGGGCGCACAGAATATGGTCTTATCTGTGACACACTTTTATCGATTTCAAAGATTGACAAAAGAGTCGCTGTTTTTCGATTGTCTTTTATCTTTAACGCCAGAAAAAGATTTTCTGAAAATAAAGACTAATGTTATGTAAAGATGACATACATTACAATGAATTGAATTGAAAAAAAAGAATCTGAAAGAGAAGATAACCTGAGTTAAAGCCATCCATCAACTCCTGGATAGATTTAAGCGGAATTTTAAAAAGAATTTCAGTTTAAATCTTTTTTTTGTTAACCAAATGGAGAGTTTTCTCGTTTTGTTTAGAAAAACGCTTTAATTCTCAATAATTAGTCAAAAGGGAATTATTTCAAAGATTTCCATCTTTTTATTCATGGCTTAAATATATAATAAAGTATTACTTGAAAGGTATGACGAAAAAAATATAATTGAAATTTTTGTTTATCAAGAATTTCATTCAAACTTTCATCAGAAAGAAATGGAAAGCATTTCGTCGGCAAAAGGAGAAGAAAAAATCAACGGAAAGAAAACGAAATTATCTGACATTTGATCAAAATCTGATTGCATTGGATTCCCGACTGAGAGTCACTCAAATACTATTTCTAATATTCAATAGTATTTCATGTATTTATTGCACTGAAAACATAACTCTATAATAGAAAATATTTTTATTCTTAATCATTGAATAAGTTTTGCAAAATCGACAAAATTTTTATTATTAGCTCAAATATTAATCAAACATTCAATGATTTGAACTGGAAATAATCTGGCACAATTATTTTTAACATCTCTCTCTCTCTCCCTCCTTTCTCTCTCTCTCTCTCTCTCTCTCTCTCTCTCTCTCTCTCTCTCTCTCTCTCTCTCTCCTTTCTCCATCTCCCTCTCACTCACTATCTCATTATAGAGGAAAACATATAAAATTAGAGTCAAAAGATTTTATAGTAAAATTCGTTCTAGAGCAAATATTAAATTATCGTGTTAGTAGAGGTATAGAAAACTAGGCAAGTGGAAGTAAATCCTTTAGGAGCTAGTCTAATTAACCTGTCAAATTAAATTTATAAGTTTTGTAAAGAAAAGCAAAACAAGAATAAAATATATAATTTTATTTATCTCTCAGTGAATGACATAAAGAAAAGAGAAAATAATTTATGGCTTTCTTTTATTGAATTAATTGGGCGCTCGACTCATACCAAACGCCTAATTGGATGAAGAAATTAAAGCTTTTTTCAGATAATTCAGAAATTTATTCATTTTAATAAATAATTGAATTGAAAGTAGAGCTAAATATCAAAGACTAAGATAACTTTTCTCTTATTTTAATAAGATTTTTGCGAGTCGTTAATAACGAGAAAATTTCATTAATAAAATATAAGAGAAAATGAGATAAAAAGCAAATAAAATATTAAAATCGCTTTAAAATAGAAGAGATTATTCTGTTTGGCTGTGAAACGAGTTGAGTCATTTTATAAGATATTCAAAAGCACAATTCAAATGATGAATAGTTGCAAGGTAAATATTTACTCAAACATTTTGAATTGAACGACAAAATAATGGGCGAAACAACAAAATTGAAGAAAAGGACTCATGAATATTGACAGCCAATAGAAATGCAGCAAAAATGCACTTTAGTTCAGAAAAAGACATTATTCTCATCGTATTGAAAAAAATGAGTCCCACGAGTAACCAGGGTTGAACATCCTTTCAATAACCTGTTGAATTTAGCTTGCTAACATATGTCCAAAAGTGCTCTTTCATTCCACTGTGAATAGAAATTTTCTCTGATTCTTATCATGATAAATTTGAGTCTAGATGTAAAAGGCCTAGATTACTCTATTATTTGATCTACTCTGTCCATCCCTGAGGCCAATAAACCTTTAAATATTATTATATTCAGTGTAACATAAGTTTAAAAAATATGATATGAAAATCCATTTTTAATAAATTGGTGGCAGAACTGCACAGAATAATCATTTATAATAAACTTACCCTAAAGTGTTGTTTGGACTTATATTTTGTGTAGATTTAGTTTTCTGTTATGTTTTAGTTCACCAAAAAGAATGGATTTTATTTTATTCTGTGCTCTGGAGTTGTTGTTTGTTTCGGACAATCGATAATAATATTTACAGTTTTTCTCTTCTTTTTGAAAGTCTTTTATATAAAAAACAGAAGTTTTCCAAACAAAACACAAACAGTTTTAGTTATTTAATATATTATATCGAATTCAATGACCAGGTTAAGCTTTTCAACTTGTTTTATCTGGCTTTCAATCCGACTATAAAATGATTCGGATTAAAAAAAAGATTCCAATTCAACATTTAATTTAAAAGTTTGAGTCTTTCAAAGAGTTGTTTGAAATTAAAATCCGAGTTTTAGTTAAAAATATTTTGTCACTCATTTTGAAAAACAGAATTAAAACGGTTTGTGTTTAAAGTCAATATCAAAGGAGGAAAAGGTGTTGACTATAGCTATGGCTCATTCAGTGGCCACACATAATAGTAATTCGTCTTTCGTGTGGAGAAACAGTAATAATGAAAGACCTAATGTTTTTCAAACTGAAAATAAAAAATTGGTTTCTTCTCCTTCTTCTCAAAAAACCAGTCTTTTCGATGGCTTTCCTTTTTTTCTGTGGCTCTTCTCTCGATCTGTTGAATGAGTAGTCTTTCTGTCAACAATTTAATGGAATAAAAAAAATGAGAAAAATAGAAATATAATAAGTTCTTCGGTTATATAAATATAGTATTTTATATATAATATATAAAAACAAAAAGAATTGGAGAAAACCTATTCTTATACTCTAGTCTTAACTTAGAGTACAATTTCAGCTTCCCTTTTATAAGATCTAGAATTTGACATTGGTCAAATTGAAACAGAAACTAATCATTATATGCTGTGCTATAGGTTTACCCAATTTATCAGAGATTGAGCTCAAATATTGCGCAAACTTTTATGTATAGAAACTTATTTATATAGAAATCTGTTTTCATACAAATATTATTTGATTAAAATGAGATTTAAATTTTTTTTGCAAGAATATTTTATCATCAAAGTGACATCAATTAATCAAATAATATATATATATATGCTTGGTGATTCACATTCCTTGAAAAAATTTCTTCTCATAATGAATATAGAAATGTAATATTCTTGCTAAAATTAGATTATTTATTCGATAAATCAATTAATCGATAGCTTTTGAATTAGTTGATCATGCTTAATTAGCTTGAATAATGTTTAGTTTAAATAGTATAAAGTAAACAGTTCTACAAATTTTTAGCTAGGTATAAAAATTGATTCTTTGAAATTGGAACCACTAATTGATTTAAGGCCAGCGTTTGAATTAAAACTATAAATCAATTAAAAAGACAAAAGTTTTAGTCGTTTTTCTTTATTTAGAACTAAAAAGATTATAGCGATCACATAAATTAACCAGGATTAATACCAAAAGTAATTTGTTCTGCCTTTTTTAGGAATTGAGATATATGGGCAAGGACAATTCTTAATAAAAAATAATGGCTCGATTAAAAATATAATTAATTAATCTTAAAATTATCATAATATTAATATAATGAACAAGGAACAACTTTTACAATTAAGCTTGGCATTTAAATTCTTTTAATAATTAAGGTAAATTGCTAGAAATTCCAATTTAACTAGCTAATTAATAATAAAGACTAATTGAAATAGACTGCCCCATATTCTACCATGTTAATATTGAATTTATAATTAAATTCACTAAATAATCAATAGTTTAAAATTAACCTGAAAATCATAATTATCAAGCTAAAAAATTACTTATATTAGTTTGAAAACAATGTCAAATACAATGGATTTAATTTTAATAAAATATTAACCTGGTAAATTGCTCTTGCTTCAATTATCACTGAATTATTCACTTGGAGTTATATATGGCCAATAAACTTAACTAGCTAAGTTAATGACACTATTAATGAAAAATCAATCATAACTCGCATTTATGATACGATGTTAATAAACTTGTTATTATTATTACGATTTGCAAATATAAAAAGAGGTCAGAATAACCGAAGGGAATACCACTACTAAATTGCTTTACAGTGCAATAGTTTGATGGAATAGTTTGCAGGATAATTATCAAAAACGTGATTATTATTATTACTATTGATTATATAAAAGTGAATCACAACTGATATTACGAAAAGAGTCTTTACTTACTTAACTCTCTCTGAGAAGGGATTAGAATCCAATTGAGACCAAAACCAATGAAGAATAGAATAGAAGTAAACGATTACTACAAAACTTATCTTTTCAGCCCTCGTTTTGATCACTGAATTGACTACAAATTATTATTATTGACTTTTTTTCAAATATTTGGTTAAATAAAGAACATTTTTCATATAAGCTTTAGATGATCTTGGTAATTTGAAAGATGATTTATGGTTGAATGCGATTACATTGTGAAGAGTTTAGTGTTAATATTGTTTTTGTCGACCACTGAATGTGATGTCAGTAATAAAAATTGTTTTTCTTTCAACTGATATGAAGATTGAGATATGGATTGAGTGACAACTGTTCTGACACACAGAATGAAAATGTTTGGCTTCAAAATGATTTAGAGATGCAGTTATAGGGTATGTTCGGTGCAGTTAGAAGTAAATCAAAGTGTAAAGAGTAAAGAGCGCTGATATGAGAGGACACGCAATACAACTATAATACACAATATATATATATATATTTTTATATTTATAAATATTGGAACAGTTATAGCACTGGTATGTGCTGTGCTATGAACTCGAGTATCGACAGACTGACTTGTTTTTGAGTGAGCAAAAATTCAAGAGCACAGCACAGAATAACTGTAGCGCCTTCTTAGCGCCGGTGCCTCCAAACAGAATTCTGTATAGCTAGGAGACTGTGCTAACTGCACAGCACTAACACAACTGTACTTTACATTCAATAAGTTATCTGTAATCCATTAGGAATCTGAAGATGAACAGCACAAAAGCACAGGTAGTTGTGCTGTAGTTCTATGAGAGTTAATATAATTCTTTTTAGATTAAAATTGACTACTCTTTGGGTAAACAACAAAAACACTTCAATTCAATAAAACATTTTTATTTAAAATTCTTTTCTCTTTCTTTTCAACTAATTTTCTATGATTTATCAAGCTTAAATAATAGCTAATTGCTAGCTAATAACATCTTATTCACTATCTTTATTATCATTGAAATTAGAACATTTATTTGAGGATAGTCAGCTAGTTAGTTTGAGAATAATATGAGAATGTTATGGAAATTTTATTTTAGATCTTATATTGTAACTAGATACAACTTGTTCTAGCTCTCCTAGATTGAAAAATAGAAATTTTAATATGACATAAATTCCAGGAATAAGTTAAGAAAATAATTTTTTAAAATACCAAGAACAAATTCAACTTCTTGATAAATCAAGCAAGTTAAAATAGATTTTTTAGAAAGAAAAAAATAAGAATAAAAGTGCTTAGTTTAAAGTCTTATCAAGCTTGTTTTAATAATTTTTAGAGAAAAAATTCTCAAAAAAATTATTTGATGTAAAGTTACCATGGCTATTTTGCAATGTTGAAATAAAGATAAAGAAACTGCACATTTATTTTCTATCTATTATTCCATTAAATCTTCAGTAAATCTTCAAATAAAAAGCATTTAATTCGAATAATAGAAAATAAGCCCTGAATTCAGTGAATAAATGGAAAAGAATAGAGTATTTCTTGTGAAATAAAAAGACCCGGTATTACATTTCAAACAATTGCGGTATATTTACATAATCGGGATGTTTTCGTAATGTTTTTGCTAAGAATAGTTTAGTGAAAATAAGGAGTTTATTCTGAGCTATTTTTTTACTCAAATTTGCGTTCAATTCACTGAACAAAGTATTTGAACACATTTTTAGTAAAAAATAAAATTTAATTATTTTTTGTTTTTTGTTATTTTTACTGAAAAAATAAAACTAAATTAGAAATTCATAAGAATCTTCTATTTATAAAATTGAACTTGATATTATTTTTCACTAACTTGTAAATTTTCAATAATAAGAGATTAATTACAGTGTAATAAATATTTAACACAATTTGTATATATTTTTACCAAGAAACAATTATGATAAACAAAACCATTAAATTTGATTAAAAAACTAAAACGCCCTTGTTATTGATGAAGTTGTTTGTGCATGCTTATTTTTAAAGCTAATGAATAATTCATTATTATTATTATACGTCTTTATAGACAAAACTCTTTATTTTAGGAATAATGGACTCTAAAAATATACTTTTGTTTTCATCGAAATTAAAAACAATTCTTATATAATATTCATATCAAATACTTGACTAATGGTTTGTTTATCAGAAAAAGTATTTTCTAAAAATAGTATTCAAAGTTCAATATTTGCTACTATTCGGCGAATTTTAAATAGTTATTTGATAGTCGATCAAAATGACAAGATAAAATTATTTTGGTATATTGTACAGAATAATAAATATGGTATTTATAACGATAAAGTTCCTTTTGGGAATTGTAAATGAACCTAGCCAAAACTAATGGGATAAGGTCATAGAATAAATTATCATGGTCAAATAAAAAATAATGGAAATTATTGTTTTGACGATATTTTCCCAGAAATGGTGTAATTATTTGTCGAAACAAATAATAAAGAGATCACTAAAAGAGTTATAAAAATTAGTTATGTTTTTATGAGTGAATTAGAAATTCAGTTCACGAGTTAATTAGATTTTCTCTTTTGTTTGAAATGTTAGATAAAAAGTTACTGGAATTGAGTGGCAATCAATTATTCTGTTCATCAATCTCTTGGTCAGACAACTTTTTGGCCTTTAGTTACAATCTATTGTTGTTTTATATCAGATTTCATCTCAGAATATAATCACTCCATTAAAAAATAATCTAGCTTAAATTGTGTCATTTGCAACAATTATATTATAAATTACTTTTTTCTAATATTTAACAAGTTAGTCTTATATAAGCTTATTTAAATTCTAACGTCTAAAATCTGCAAATTAAAGAATATGTTTTACCCTTGATACATTTATATGAGTAATATTTATAAATGATTAAAGTCTTAATTAATCCACTTATATTATCTAGGTGTAATATTAGATTCTTAGAAAAAGTATATAGATTCTAAAACTAAACTTATACTTTGGTAGTTGAAATATCCAAATATGTCAAAGAAAGAAAATAAATAATTGGATCTAGAACAAATTTGGGTCAAAGTCATAGGGATATCCACTCCTGACTTTTCAATATTTAAAGAAAATAAAAAGAGTATATATTTGTAATGTTTTTGCTTCAACTCAATCCTTGTACTCAACATTCTATATGTGTTCACTCATCTTTCCATTTGTGTTCTAGGTAATCTAGGGCACTAGGTTAAACTTATTATAGCATAATAGTTTTAGTTCTTTATTGGTACGAATGGACATTTAATTAAAAAAGAAATTTAATCTTGGCAAGAATTGCCTTTTCTTATCCTAATTTATATTACAAAAGTTGATGTATCAAAAATTAACTTAATACAAATTAAAGGAAATCTTAATTTAGTGTCCTTGCGATTAAATGAATGTCCTTGGTGGAAACTAATATCAAGATTTCGAAAAAAAATACTAATAGGAGTCAGCTTTGACTCAATATTGTTCGATGAAAAGGTAGTCAATCGGTTACTGAAACTAATACCAAATAACATCTAAACTTGTGATGAGCTCTCGTAACGGTCATCGGTTTTAGTTATAGATATAAATAACTTTAATTTTGAGTAATCTTTTTAAATTAACAATAGTTTTCTTTGACCCAAATCACTACCAATAGATTAAAATAACTTTATTTTTAATCATAGATTTTGAAACCAATCTTTAAGTCAATAATTATGACTCTTTCAAAAAGTATGACATTGTTTACAATCAAAGCTTTTGATGATCGAGAACATTCATTTTTATATCAATCTAGATATAAAATAAATGTACTGTACCAAAATTATTTACTTAAGTTTGAGAAATAGGTTATGGAAAGATTCTTAAGCTTTTTGTGGTAAAGCACCTTGGCTATTAATGTTTATATTGTTACAACAAAAGCTCAAATCGATAGGTTTAATGAAGATTCCAATAAACAAGTAATAAATAGAATGCATTCACACATCGATTGCATTATTGATTTGCTAACTAATTAGTAGTGGCTATAAAACTTTGAGCAAAAAAAGTGTACTAGTTTATTTGTTTGTTTGTTTGTAAGCATAACAACAAAACAGTCGCTCTTCACATGATTTTGTCTTTTTTTGACATTAATTTAATGTAAAATTATTTGTCTATAAATAAATTCCAGAAAAAAAGTCTATAAATAATGAGTAAAAGTCTTATAAAAAAAGTACTCTTTTATATTTCTATTTATATTTAATTGAATTTAATATTTAACTCAAACAACAGTTTTTGGGTAATGTTTTGGCTCTCAATTTATGTTTTGAAAATTTAATTACAAAATGAGTAATAAATTCTTGTCATTTACTTTATTTTATATAAAAAATTAAACACTCAATAAGTTTACCGCTGATAGGGAATCCATTTCTTATTCTGTGCCGTCTGTACAGACATAGTCTATGACGTGTCGTTCACTTGTTGTCAGAATATTGTGTTTTTTCTTCTTTTAGTTTTATTTACCGATAAGTCTTTCACATCGAAAGTGTACACAAAAATTGTCTGAAATAAAGATTGAATTTATTACAACAACTGAAGGTCTGCTGAGTTTTGACTGAAAGCCTGTGCTCTCTCTCTCTCTCTCTCTCTCTCTCTCTCTCTCTCTCTCTCTCTCTCCACTCATTCACTGATTATTGTCTTCTCTCTGACTTATGTTGACAGAAGACGCACAGAATAATTCTCTTTTGATGTCTTGTCTTTCGGTTAATTCATATTTATATTCGTGAGAAGAATAGTCTTTACTTATATACCGATTGATTACTTTCTTTTGGTTTCATAAAAAAAATTATTTGACTTTTATTCTGTTCAAACATTGTATAAAACAACAGGTCGTCTCCTTAAAGCACAGGTCTTATGATGTGTTGTTTTGGCACTGAGTTATTTCAAGAGAAGTAAAAGCATTTTATCATTTTCTTTGATCTATAATTAATAAATGGATGTCAGAGTGATATTCTGTTATTTATCTTGTTAAAAGAATTCTTATAAAAACTTATAAAGAATAAAAAAATAGTTATTCTGTGCATCAGTTCCAATGAAACTGTTTTTGAAAAAATAAAGAAAACAAATGATATTTTATAAAAAAAAGTGAATTGTTTTGAATATTTCAAAATCTTGAGCACAGAATAAAAAGTTTGACTCATTTGAAAAGTCAACTGTCTATAGTGTTCATAACATTCGTATTATAAGACATATATCAAAAACTATTATAATGAGATTCTATTGTGTCTCGAAAAAGGGGAGGACAGGAAATACACTTATTTTAATAATAATTGCAGTTTTGCTTCTCTTAAGCCCTAAAAACGATTCGATCGATTTCTACCGCTTTTTCTATTCATAGTATAAGAATTCAAACACAAATTGCTTCTAAAGGATAAGCAGAGAGAGAGAGAGAGAGAGAGAGAGAGAGAGAGAGAGAGAGAGAGAGAGAGAGAGAGAGAGAGAGAGAGACTCTTTGTCTTGAGGGGGTTTTAGCAAACTTTTCACTTAAATGTATGGAAAAATATATTGAAAGCATTATTTGAATTAAACTCTTTTTAAAGAAATGAAATTCAAAATATTCTAATCATTAAAATGTTGCCATTTTTCAATTATTCTAAATTTTTGCATAAAGTTTATTTACAATATTCTCAATTAAAACATAAAATAATGATTTACATAAAATTTGTAAACTTATGATTCAATTCAAATCAATTAAATTGAGATCAAAGAATGAGTTTGTGATGTTCTAACAGTATGATCAAGTTAAATTTCTTTCAGTCATATTTTATTTTAAGATATGCACTATGATTAGTGCATTAATTTAAATTAGAAGTGTAAATTTAGCAATAATATCAGCAATATTAATTTTAATCTGTATTTATAAAATGAAGTTAGTAAATTTTTTATAACCAAAATAAAGTTAAACAACTACCTTGGTCATCTTTTCTTTCTCGAGACATTTGGATTGATATTTGATTTGGTAGTGAATTCCGAGAGGAGTTTAGATAACATATTAAATATAAATTTTAAGGTGAGTTTTATACTGAACTCAAAGAACTGAAAGTTTTATTTGAATTTTATTTTTTTTAAGAAAAAAGTAATAGAATTCTCTCTAAGTTTGAGATCAAAGGAATGAAAAATCAATTTTTTTGGAAAAATTATTTAAATATTTCTTTTCCTTTGAATTAAAAAGAAAGAAATACTCGAAAAATGGGAATTTTATATATATTTTTCGCTTTATTTTTTGTTGTTCACTGAAATACTATTTAGAAATAAGTCTAAAGACTCTTTATATGAGCAAGGTGAAGTTTCGTTTCATATATCAGCAACTCTAGTGTAAACCTGATAGATAAATATAATTAATGAACATTTTCAAAGTCAAAATTAGCTAGATTCAAAATATAAATGAAAATGCAAAGTTCGTAATTAAGTCATGAAAGTTTCTTTACTTCTGAGAAGAAAAGTATCACCTTGATCATTTCTAAAATTAAATTTATTTTTTGAAAACATCTGTTTATTAAATAATTGAATAAATGCTAAGAAATATGAAAAATGATTTTTTCATTTCATTTATTTATTCAAAAAGCCTTTACTTCACATTAATTCTAAAATTTATTTTAATAAAATGAGTAATTTTAAGGAAAATATTTCCTAAATCTAATTTCTTAGCTGCAAGGTGAATTAAAGCATTAAATTTTAAGAATTAAATATATATATATATTTATTTATTTATTTTAATAAAACCTAACAAATGATTTGACTTATCAGTGATGAAAACAAAGTTGTTTTTCTTATACTTTTCAATTGCTCTTCTAAAATGTAACCCTGGATCAATAAGCCTTAGGCATAAAATTAATCTAAATTGCTTGTTTCTAACAAATTATAACTAAATTTATTGATGTGCAAGGTAATGTTAAACAGTTTATGTTTTATATTGTTTTATTTGCATTTTTGTTTTCTAACAAAATTGAATAATAATATAATCTCTCTCTCTCTCTCTCTCTCTCTCTCTCGTCATTCTCTTCTCTTCTCTCGAAAATTAGTTAAACAAATAAATGAAAATTTATTTTTCTGTCGGAATTGAGAAGAAAGTGTTGGAGAAATGAAAGCAAAGAGTCATTTGAGTGTTGGTGCGCTTCAAATCAAATTAGATTCTGTGCCTTCGCTTCCGATTCTATAGACTTAATGTAAAAGTATTTGCGGTTCCGACCCATCAAAAGACAAAATTTGATTATTTTTAGCCAAACGTTAATCTAATTCAGTGCCAAAATGCTATACAACCAATGCTTATGGTCTGTCTTTTGTGTAATACCGCTCAGAATATTCTATTTATAATTCAAAACCAATTTTATGTCTCTTTTGTGACAAAATTTTGTGTCTCTTTTTAATGCATTTGTCATACAATCGGAAACATTTGACACAAAACGATATGCAAATTATGTCACTTTAATTGAGACTTAATTCAAGTCTTATTTGATTAGAACAAATTTTAACCATGCTACTATTTGTTTAATATTTGTTGAAACAAAACTAACTTGCTTGTTTTATAGCAATAATTTCATTAATTTATATCTGTTTTATAATAAAAATAAAATATTATTTTGTTATCAAACTAAACATGGTTGTTTTAGATTAATTGTTAATCTAGTAAAAATTAAGTAAAACATTCATGTATATAAAACATCTGGATCAATTTATATATTAATTTTAAAATTATTGAAAAATAAATTAAATGTTTTAGAATCTAAAACATTGAAAAAATATATCTTAAATTTAGATATTCTTTTTTACAATTATAATATAAGCTTGATGCAATTTTAAACAAGCAAATTTATTAAATTAAACATCCTTTGTTTCCTTATTTAATTATAATCTAGTAACTTCAACAAATTCAAAAAAAATACATAAACTTGCAAGAGTATAAAAGAGAATTAATACTCTTTCTTTTGGGATAATCATCAAGATAACAAATATCTAATAAAGGCTATATTGTAATAGTTGTTAATTAAGTTCACCGGGGAATGCAATTTAGATAAGATGCAAGATTCAATTCAAGTTCATGTATTGCCGGTAATTTAGAAAAGAAATAAATTGAAACACATTTTCGAATCAAAAGAATTTTATTCCAAATAAATAGAAAATTGAATTTATTTTTAGCACTGAATTCCTTTTATTTGTTCTCAAATTTAAAATAATGAATAAAATGGAGCCCAGAATGAGCTCAGAATAATTTCATTCAAATATTTTTGTGAGAAAAAGGCATTTATTGGAATTCTATTTTGCCTTTAATTCAATAAAATTTATACCCTAGGTTATTTTTAATACTGAATTCTTTAAATTTGCATACCTATTACTTATATATGATAAGCTTGATGTAATATCAATATAGCTAGCTACTTTTAATACACACGTAAATGACCTTTACATTGAAATTTTCATTTTTAGATTTAATTAATATTTAAAAGAATTTAACTTGTTAATTTTTTGATACTATTCTAGAAATATGTCACTTAAAATGCTCTTATAATTGGAACGGGAAAATGGCTTAAAATTAGGTAATAATTAATACCACGACTCAATTAAACCCTGGGCAGTGTTGGACAGATATTACATTAATCCTAAGAGAGAGTGAAATGCTTGATATGTAGACCTGATCTGAGCACAAGTATTGCTATTTAGCAGTTCTATTGGCAATTCAATTGACTCCGGGTCATATTTACGATGCAATTTATTTTCAGCACTCGAACACTACCCGGAGCTTATCTGATGTCATAGAAACTCAATTTTGGCTCAAATTTTGTGTTTCAGCGTTTGTTTAGAAGAAAACATTTCGTGACTGACGAACAACAATCAATATTCGGGATACTTTTATGGCCACAAATTTATTCCATCAAACTTTCACTAAATTAGAGTTTTTTCGTTGTAAACACGTATTAACCACTAATTAAAAGACATAAAACTAACGATTAATTAAAGCAATAGTTTTTTGTGTTATTAACACAATTCATGACAATCCTATTGATTCTGTGCTTATATTCTGTTCATAAATTCTACTTAAATTGATTTTTGGTTTTGTTGGCCAATAATTACTTTGGAATCAATGATCATGCACATTTTAAAAACAATTAGCTATTTCAATTGAAGTTTATCTAGTTTAGATAAGTGTTCTTGTTAAATATCAATTCTTTAATGATAAAGAATTAAATAAATTTGTTCCTGGCTTATTTAATTAATTAGTTTGTTTTCAAAATAAGCTTGATTAATTTTAACAAGTTTTGAACGAATGTTAAGCAAATGTGTAATCTATAAAAAATACGCATACTCATTAAAAATTGCTCATGTTAAACTTATAATTTAATCATGGAAAATTTTTACTTTTTTATCATTAATATGAAAGACAAATATTTTTTATTAAGAGTAACATGTACATATTTTATTTTACCTTTGAAAATTATCTTTTAAATAAAAGATTTTAGTTATTTTTAAATAAAACTTCAATAAAATCTATAAATAGATATAATTGTATTAAAAATCTTTAATATTTATATCAATTTCTTTCTTTTGTTAAACGAATTTAATATTTTATTCAAAATGAAGTTAATATAAAATTATTGAAAATAAACCTGGTAATAATGTAACTTCTTGATAATCATAGAAAGTTAATCATTGAACAACCTTGATCATTAAGAATATTCAAATAAATCTAATGTATAATTTATTGGATTTTTGCTATTAGTCAAAAACTAACAAGGTCTTTTGGGAAATCAAATGCAAATTATAAGATAGAGAAAAGTCATCAATAAGTAATTACCAAGCTCAAGCAATTTATTTTTACTTCATTCTAGATAATTTGAAGAAAATAACTAGATACTGCACGCAATGATTTAATATCGATTAGGGTGTCCTAGATTATTTAATAAAATAAATATAAATCCAATAAAAAATTAGTAAAATATCCGAATCAGAGAAATATGTGAATCAAATACGAAAAAAATACATTTATTGCCAAAACTAACGACAATTTTGTGAAGAATGAAAGACTAATACCATATCTAAGTCTATATGAGAATGAATGACAGGAATCTCATAATCGAATCAGAGGAATGTCATTCACATATACTGCATATCACCCGTAAAGATATGCTTTCCCTCCGACTTATGGTATGGGAAACAATAAAATTGTTGAATAAAATCGAAAATATTATTACATTCAGTATTTTTTTTAGAACAGAATAAATCAATTTTTGTTCGTCAACTTTTTCATTTTGAAAAGTGATCTAGCCACTTTTAGCACAGGTAACTGATAGCGATTCTCGTGATGGAGTATTTCCCTTATGCTGTGCTTTTATTTAAACTTTCAAATTGAAAACAAGGCTTAAGTCGTGAGTTTGAAGAAAATAATATTAAGTCTTTTCCTAAAGAAAAATGGATTTCTATTTCCCTTTTGAATGAAAAGTTAAGTGAAGAGAAAAATACTTTTCTCTCCATTTTTTGTGTCAATCATTAAATGGATGGCCAACACTGCGGTCACACTTGAAATACTCGAGAAAAAGCATTTTTCATTCAACTTATTTACTATATATCAAAACTAATGACAAGAAATTATACCTTTTATTTATACAATAGTTTAAAGTTACAACTTTTTCGAATACAGTGCACTCTCCCAGATATGAATGAGCAAATGCACGAAGAATTTGTTCATAATTGGGAGAATTCATAACTCGAAGAGTCACAACTAGTAGTTTGCAATGCATAGCGAGTCCTTCAAAAATTTAAAAAAGTTCATAACTGGGAGAGTTTCACAACTCAGAGAGGCACAACTGGGAGAGTATACTGTACATATATAAAGATAAATACGTATGATCATGGTTAAAATGTAATAGAAATCAAATCTTAGTCAACTTTTAGGCAATTGTTGAGGAAAACATCATTTAGTTATAAAAGAAATGTTTGGCTTAAAAATTAGTTAAAATAATAGGTTTTAATAATTAAAAACTCAAACAATTTTTAGTTGAATTTTATATATTAATAACAATATTTTTGAATAATTATTAATTTGAGTAATATATGCAAGGTAACAGAAGGTTTTGTAGTTTTTGTGGAATTTTCTAAATTACAATATGAATCTTTCATTAATAATGACTTTATGATTATCTTGTAAGTATTAAAAAATCATTTTTGGAATTTAAAAAAATTCTTCAAAAATATTAAATTATAAAAATTTTAATTATCTATAATATTATACCTGAAAAATGTTTCATTAAATTGACCAAGCTTTTATTTGAAAAAAAGTATATGAAATGAATATTTTATTAAAATAATAAAAGTTTCAAGGTTATTATTGAAATAAAGAAAAATGATTACAAATTGTAATTTACATTTATCATGCATGAATACAATTTCTCATTTATATAATTAATCTTGTTTAAAATTCACAAAATATCATCACTAAAGGAATATGAAAATATTCTGGTTATTTTCATAAAAATATTTCGACAATGTAATAAATAACAAGAACGATTATCTAATCATAAATTAATGTAGAATATATTACATAAAAACTTATCCATTCATAAATATGTTCTTAGAAAAAGTTATTATCAATTTTTCGGGCTTGTGCCCGTTGGCCACAGGCCACAGACCACAGGCCACAGGTTTGTGGCCAATTTTTGTGCCCGTTGGCCACAGGCCACAGGCCACAGGTTTGTGGCCAATTTTTGTGCACGTTGGCCACAGGCCACAGGCCACAGATCTGTGGCCAGTTTTTTGTACTTTGACCACAAAACACAAAATTATTAATATTTGTTGATTTTAAATACAGTGATTAAAAATACATAGAAAAACAATTCCTGTTTTGCGGGTTTGATTTTACCTAGGTTATAGTTGGAATTTTTCGACCAAATTTATATCACTTATTCATTAATTGTTCTTGTTCATAAAA
>JAQFZM010001140.1:0-20747 GCA_034695785.1 Galumna obvia | reverse complement strand
ATTTTGATAAAATGCGTTAAAATATGACTAAATAAAGTCACATAATGCAGAAAAAGCCTTAAAATTGATGTTTTATGCGTTTTTAAGCAATTTTGGGTCATTTTCAAAATACCCCCCTTATACACCCCCCTTGGACCTCGGTCTTTTGCCATCCCTGATTATCATTATAGATAGCATTTGTGGTAAGAGTAATGCTTATGGCCGTATTTTGGGCAAGAGAAAATTGAATTCCTATAATAATATTTAGGAATTCAAATGCCAGAGGAATAACATTATTAGTGCTTATGAAACATCTTTTTCTTCGAAAAGCAATTAAACTAAATAAAGCATTAGATATGCTGTAACTCGTTTTAGAAAATTTATAACTCCTTAAGAATTTACTGGAGAATCCTTGGATTTATAAACAAATTAGAGAATAAATTATAAAATAATTGTTTTTAGGATCAAAAACAATAGAAAATAACTTAGTTTTAATCAGGGATACCGGAATACCCCCCTAGAAGACAAAATTTTCAAAATACCCTCCCTAGGAGTTTGGGACCCTTAACATTAGTGTCTATGGACCGACACTAGGTCTGTTGGCATTTTTTGGTCTAGGGTAGGGTATTTTGGCCAAAATACCCCCCTAGGACTCGACCTTTTCCCCATCCCTGGTTTTAATCCATTAATTGAATTGTATTAAATGTTTTATATGCTCTCTTGATTTAACAAGATAAGTTTCTCACCAAAAATTTGGTTATATCGATCACAAACTGTAATAAAATTGACTATTATAAAATTATCCCTACAGATCCTTAAAATCACAAAACTTGGCCATTCATAGAACTTGGAATTCATAAAACTGGGGATCAACTGTATATTCCAATCTATTGAGAAAATATATGAAGACAGAATGTTATATGGTAAATTTTAAATATTTTTGAAATGTTAGACATTGTTATTACAACCAAGGGCAATTATCTTTCCTAGATTTTCAAATAAATGTCATAACTTTTAAATCAACTAAAGTTTATTTTAGGCAAAAATAACAAACATTTAATACTTTGAAAAGACTTTGTTTTTAATAATTTAATAATTGATTTATTTTGAAACCAAATTTTTGACATTTTTTGTGGTAATAAAAGCATTAAATTAGTTTTATCGTATAATTTCTGGCGCCATATCTTTATATCAAATTTTATTATATGATTACAATAATTAAATCAAATATTTATAGTAATAGTAATCATTCACTTTAATGGGAAATATACATAAAACTAGACATAATATTAAGACTAAACATGATCAACCAATAAAAACTTTATGTCTCTCATTAATAATTAAAGAAAACTACTTTCTTTTAGGTTTGATTTTTTGCACTCATTTTAATACTATTTTTGGCACATTTTCTTATTTGGGTTCATTTGCTGATTAAAAATTATTAATTGTTAAGGTTAATTTTGATACTAATTTTATATGGTAGGGACATATGTCAATTTGCCTAGGATAATCTTTAAACAACAAAATAGGTAACCATATACTCTCATTAATGTATAAGAAGTACATGATCATCTTTTTTTCCAATTATCTTTTTTACAAAATGTATCGATAAAAGTATCGATAAATTGCATTTGGTTTGAAAATCCTTTAATAATAGGGATCAGTTGGTCTTAAATATCATTATTTATTATTTTTATATACATATTTAGGTTATAGGCTATAACTTATAGCTTTTAGAAATGGTTTATATTATACTTATTTTGTTATAACTTATAAGTTATAACTTATAAGTATCGCTCATCTATTGCTTACAATTGTTAGCCATTACTTTATTTGTATTAAAAATCGAGATAAACAACTAAATTGATTTATATATTATCGGTTATATTAGAGTTTAAACAAATTTTAGTAAAATAAAAATTGAAATCATTTTGTATGGAAATAAGAAGCCCTCATTTTTTTAATATTAGTTCATATAAACTCTCATAAATAGAATATTTCAGATTATATTTGATTATATGATTGTGAATATACATGATGTACCTGTACATCTAAATAGGATCCTAAATAGGAAAACTTTCTATTAAGTATATTATATAATCATATGTTATATAAATTTTATATAAATTATACATTATGCTTAATTTGTACAATTAATTTTTAATTGTTCATGGTGGAATTAATTTAAAATTAATAGTAGGTATTTATTACTTAACCCCAGGGTAATAATATTACTAAAGATTTGATTCATTTTTATAATTTCTTTGTCATACAATTTGTCTAAATTTTATTATTAGTTTTAATTTAGTAAATAATATAAAATTATTGTTTGCATTTCAATTAAATTTTTTAATATTTAAAATATTATTTCAAATATAATATTTCGGTTCTTTAATATAAAACTTCTATTTATAAAATTGATTTTCTCTCCCATTATTTTTATAGATGTCTGAACTGACTCTTATTTGTATTATTTTTATATCATTTATTATATTATATTTTGTTTTCAGTTTTTATGAACGAAGACATAGAAAATAGTTTGCTATCAAATATTTCTGGTCTGTCATCAAATCAGAATTTTAGGGTAAAAAAAGTGCAGATAAGTGACAGGAAAGCCATTGGAAAGCATCAAATTTTCGATATAAAGAATATTGTTTTGTTGTAACGATATATTAAAAATTTATTTAAAAACTATATTTATTTACATTTATTAAAACAAATAAAAGAAAACAAACGACAAATAATGTGATTCAACGCTAGTGTAAGGATAGAAAAAATGTTATCAGACAAACTTTCGACAATTTTCTTAAAGAACATTTTCTAGTCAATGGGATTCACATTTTTGTTAAAATAAGCAAAACGTTTTTCAGTGCTAATTGACACCACCGTTATTGTGAACAACAGCTTATTAGTCTCCATTTGATTTTACAAAAATATCTAACTATAAAATTATAAAAATTTCTTTAAAATTAAATAATATTTCATTTAATTTGTTCTCTTCCAGTCAAGTTTAATCAAAGATCTTCAAGGTAAATCACTTTTGTAAAGGTTATAATATCTAAAATTAAGATCTAAATCTTGTTTTAAAAGACTCTTTTTTGCACTGATGACTAGGTCAGTATAACATACTAATTTTACAAAGACTGTTCTAGGTCTTTTACACATCATATTTCACACTTTATAAATGTTTAAAATAATAAAACAGTTTTGTATTTCATATAATTTATTGAAAAGACATTTAAATCGTTTCTGTGTATCAAATGAAAAGTATTCAACAATTTTTTAGTATAAATTTTAGACTAATTTTTTTGGTTTCAGAATATTTTTACTGAAAATTTAAGAATTCATTTATCATAAATAAAATTTTGTTTTTACTCAACTCACGAACTGTTAATAAGAGAGAGAAAAAATGGTTTTGTGCCTAATTTTTGTGAAACTAAACTCTAACTAACTTTAAATTCAATGAGTTTTCTACTATTTTATTAAAAACGTTTCGCTATTTATTGGTTTTTTTTCAGTGTTTGCTCTTTTGGGTGAATATTTAATCAGTTCTTCATTTGATCGCTCAAAACGTCTCAAAATTATGAGAAATTTAATAAATTGCGAAATATTAAACGTTCAAATCAAATGAGATTTTATTTTATTTTTTTATTAAAGACTAACCAATACTTTAAATGTTTTCTCTTTATTTATAGATAAAATTGAAGAATAATTGCGACGATTTTAAAACATTTAAATATTTTGAAAATAATAGAATCAATAGTTTAAAAAAATATGATATGAAGGGAAGGGAAGGGATTGATAACCAAATGCTGTATATTTTTATTTTGGTCCAAATATATGTATTGTGCGGCGGATCGATGGTTACTGGTTTTACCATCTTTACTATTGAAGGGGAAATGATAGCTATCAAAAGACATCATACTGTGGGCGCTAAATATGTCATAAACACAATCGGAGTCTGAGTTCATCCGATTTTTAGCACAAACCAAAAAATGTTTAAAAAATGGAGTCATTTATTTAGAGATAATATTTTGTGGAAAGAATACCGATTTGGAAGAGACCACGAAAAGTGATAATTCTTAAAATTGCATTAAAAAGTCTAAATGGAAGAGAAGAGTATTAAACAGAAATTTCTTTTTCAGGAAATTCATTAAGTTTTGTGGAATAAAATTTTTCTCATATCTCATGAGTCATACCATTTCTCTTATTTGTGTTCTGTATTTAATTTATAGACGGCTATCGTTTCTTATAGACTTTTATAGTAAACTGAGCCGAGTCTTATCCTTTCAGACCACTTGACATATAAGGAACGAAATGGAGAACACATTCAGCTGTTAATAAGCTCATTGACACAGCACTGACAGCATTGACACCGCTTTCACAGCAGATAAACACTCATTTTTTCTCTTTTTATAAGATCACTTGTTCAGAGGTTTGACCGATAAAACTTTGTTTAATACAAAAGTTGCAAGAGCTTCAGTTTAGATTTAAAATTAATTTCACATTATCACCATGGTGACTCAAATGGTGACTCAAATGTTTCATACTTTTTATCACTCATAAGTTCGTCATTCAATTGAATGCATTTATTTAAAGTGAAGTGAAGAGCATTTGTGTCGCACTTCGAAGTTTGAACCCTAACTTTAAATGCAAAATCACTTTCGGGTCAAAGCATTTGAAATAATAGATTCTTTGTTTGTCTCAAACGGTTCACTGAATTCTTTTAGAAATAAAATACAAAGAAAACAATTCAACAAAATATGCCGAATTCTACTAAATAATACCTTACTTCTTTTTTTTTACATAAATGTCTAAGGTTAACTATTTATTTTAAACTAACAATGAATAAATTACTGGAAAATTGTTTTTTTTGTAGATTAAATCCAAAAAAATATAAATAATAGTAACTGTGTATGTTATAGTGTCTATTAGATGTCTTCAAATTTTAAAATAAATTATTTTATTTATAATCAATTTATAGAAAAATCACTCTTTTCTTAAAGATTTTCTGCTCTGATCTTTGCTTTTGTTTCACATAAATTGATTTGTTTTAGTAGAAAAGGTTAAAAGAAATCTAATGACAATCATCTGTTGTAGCGATCGATAACTAAACTTTGATTTTTCTCATTAATTGTTTAATAGAGTCAGAGATTATTTTCTTAAAATAATTGTATTTCGTAAACCTTTTATAAATTATAACAAATGATAATTAAAAATGTAATTCCATACAAAGATATAAGATTTAAATCACATTCTTTTCAAAATGTTTGGTGAAATAACTATTTCCTAATTTTGGAAAATCATCACTAAACAACTTTTCTGTAATTAATTTATTTATTAATAATGAAAATAACATATTTAAACTTGTTCATTTAAATTATCGGAATATATTTGTAAAAAGGTGAAATTTAAGATATCTTTAAATAGTCTTAGATTTAATGTTATTTGTAATGTCTTACGATTAAACGAATTTTGAATCAAAAACTTCATTTCTATAAAAGGTTTTGTTCAATAATTTTTATTGAATTTATTTTATTAAAACGAATTCTATATTTTAATTATTCGTATATTTTGATAATAATTATATTTCTATAGAATTATAAAACAGTATTTATGAGATCAAAAGACTTACGTTTGACAAAATACTGTCAAAAGCACTCATTTTTAAATTCGTTTATCATTTCAATCATTTGATTATTTGATATATTCGTGTCATTATTACAAATATATTCTAATTGATATTTTGTTAAATTTTATCTGTCATTAAAAGCAGAAAATATTTACTTTTGAAGATTAATAAAACTTAAATTTTATTCATTTTAATAAATAATCGTTTGTTATTCAAATAATTTGTGGTGTAATGCAGTTAAGTGTGTTTCAGGGCGTAAAATCGACTCTGTAAAGAAAATATTTTGACCTAGCTTCATTGAAACCTTATTTATTTTAAATTCTCGAGGCTTAAGAAAATATTTGACGAAGAATATTGACTGGAAATAATGAGAGGTCATCTACATAATATAACCTTTGTATAAAACAAATAAAAGGACTTCGAATATTATTATTATTAATATTATTATGAATAAAACTAATTCTTTTATATCATTTAAATTAAAATTTTAACTTATTTTAATTTTTAGTTTAATTGTTATAAGTTGTTGAATTCAAAGGTAACATTTTTTATATTAACTTAAATTTTATGGCCTATTATCATGATCAATTAATTAATTAAAAGGAAACTAATTAATTCGATTGTTTTAATGAATAATTAATAATTAGACCATTTGTCAGTATATTTGATCTAAATTTAAGTTTATAATTAAATTGTTAAGAAAATCGATGATCATAGAGGTCAAATCGAGGTCAAATAGAGGTTAAATAGAGGTCAAACAATTGAGTTGGAAAAATTATTTCTAATTCTTAAGACTATTATAAGATTGGAAAGTCTATAAAACATAGAGGAAAGGGATGAGTACGAAAAAAGCATTTGACAGCTTTTAGCTCTGGTGTGCGACACATCAGTGAATATACCATTTATCTGCCACCCAAATGACCATTTGCTTCATTGATTCTAAACATTTAACATTTACACTCTTTTATATAAACACAAAACTGTTCCCTCAGCGAAAAGCATTATATCATAATAGATAACAATCACATTCTAGGCCTCGCTATCAGTGAATAAGTTGTTGTCACAAACTCGCTTATATCTTAATTAATACCATGGATGAGTAAAGAGAAATATAGGAAAAATGATGATCAACTTCTTAGAAACATTCATTTGCTTTTAGAATAATATTAACTCTTTTGACAAATCAGTGATAAATAATTTCTTATCAATAATTGACTTCATTTATAAATTATAATTATTGTAAATATTGTCGTTTTAATCAATTAATCGAATTATTCTATAACTGAATCACAAAAGTAATCAAAAGAATAATTTTTATTTTCCAAACACTCTTAACATTAATTTAATTTCTTCTCATCTCTTATTTAAATTGAAAATATACTAAACATAAAACTTTAAGAGAAGACATAAAAATAGTTTATTTCCTTAAATATTTTAAGAGCAATTTTTTTCAAAAAAGCTTAGTTTCTCTGCTATTGTATAAAATAATGTTAGATAAGTTGGTCTCTAATCCAATAATTAATGATTGATGTGTTTCGCATACGTTTTCGTTGTATAATATAAGATATTTTGTTACATAAAATATGATTTTTTTCAAAACAATTTCATTAATTTTTGATTTAAAAGAAATGTATATTAAAAGAATTGGAAACTTGTTTACCAATCACTTGCGATTATCAGTCACTTTAGTAGAGCTTCAGTTCAACAAAAAAAATGAATTATTGCTAAAACAACAGTTTCATAATCCAATCAAATGTGATTCTCCTTCAGACATATGATTTCCATTCAGTTAACTTGTCTTTAAGTGTTTTAATTCATTGAGAACTTTATTGCAATAAATGCTTAACTATTATATAAACACGAATTTGTATTATTTTTTGGATGAAAACATGAAAAAATCAAATCATTTAAGCGAAAGGGAAACACTTTCGGTAAAAAGTAAAGGAATGACAGACATTAAAATACATTGAAAATTGTGCGCATAAATAGTGAGAGTTTTTGAATTTTAGTCATTCATTCAAAACTTCAAATTTATTGTCTTTTATCACACAATTTGGTGGCGAAGTGTATACATTAAGCACAGCATAAAATAATAGTTCCTTTCACAGAGCAAACTTCACATCTAGGAGTAGAGTCTCATAGGTTTAAATAGAGCACTGCTTTTGAACTACAATTAAGTGGTGTGCGCTGTAGTGTCGTTCCCGACATAACAGTACCCAATACAGAAACTAGAATACTGTATATATTGTTGGGATCGCTTCAATTCAACATCTCTTATACACAATATTCAAAGTCTTCACTCACTTCCATAGCACAGACTCTCTCTTCTGTTCTGTTCTTTTCTCAAGTCTTTCAACTCTAGTCTCTCTCTCTCTCTCTCTCTCTCTCTCTCTCTCTCTCTCTCTCTCTCACACACACACACACACACACACACACACACACACACACTCACTCACATACACAGCATCTCTCACACAAACATCGATCGTTTCGTCAAAGGCTATACCGCAGTTCTTCTATATTTTCTTCCATTTGTTACTCTCTTTTTCAAAACACAATTTTTTGAAAGTCTATCATCTTTTGAATTAAAATTTCTTTTATTTATTTACTTCTCTACAAATATTTATTATACGATAGAGTTATACAAATTATAAAACATTTTTTTAAAAAAAAAGTGGACTCACTCTCAACATCACTGACCAAATATTCGTTTTGGATAAATGAAAGACTTTTTCTTACACTTAACCTTACTTATATAACATTACTTATATATAAGTGCATATAAGTGTATAAACAAATATTAAATAAATTTCAAACAACACTCAATTTAATACTATTCCTAAATAAGTCTCAATAACTTTAAAAGTAATCAAATATAAAGTTTTTGCACTTCAATTATTTTATAGTAAATTCTTTATAAAGAAATTTAATTGAATATAAATATATATTATATTTGTATTAATTTACAACAATCTCACACTCATACACACTATACATCTATGCATACATACATACATCATTCACTTTCTCTATAGACTCCCCCTCTCTGTGACTGACTATACATAAAATAAAGGATTTGAATAATGTGTGCCATTATTTGCATGAGCTGTTCATTAAAACTAAAAAAGTTTAATAGTTTGACAAAAGAATCGATTTTTTTGATAGACATATATATAGACGATATTCAGACAAATAGACACATAAAGCGAAAAGAAATAGAATTAAGTTTATATGCATTTCTTACTTAAAATTCAATAAAAAAGAGAATAATATTTAAAAGACGGCAACAAATGTAATGGAAAAAATGCATCGAAACAAAATGAAAAATAGTCGACGACTAGTTTCTATCCTAACTTTTCCTTATTTCGAGAGTAACTCATTTTTTAGTCTGAATTAAATGTTGAGAAAATTTTCTTTTAATTTCATTTTTTTATTGTGTTTTCAAAACTAATGCTTTTGAAAAAACTGAATCAATGAAGAAATGAATGAAAGAAAAATTATTCGCTTCAGTCGTCTCCTAAATCTCTTAATGTCAGCAAAGATTTTGTTTAGGATTAAGCGACGACTGGCTCTCATTTTGATGCCAATACAGAGGACATGTATGTCTCAAATTAATGCCTCACTCAGCGTTTAAATGCATTCCTATAGACTCTGTTCGAGTAGTTTCCAAACCATACAAAACCAATGCATTAAAACTTCTTTCTTTAGTTCTAAACGACTTAATTAAAGTTAGACTTCAATATAGGCAACAAAAATATAATGAACTGATTATACTCTATATAATGGATTCTCATTACAACTATTCTCTACCATAAAGAACAGAAATTCCAAATCATACCATATTTGCTCTTATTAAAGAAGATTACAATTATAGTTTCCATCTAGTCAATTTTTATTTCAAATGTTTATTTTCTAAGATTAGATCAATTTTGAGTCATATATTTTTAAATTAAAGTCGACAAATGAAACATTTCTTTTGATTCTATTTATAAAATACTTTCAATCATTTCTTATAAAAGATATCAATTAATGACTGAAAGAAATCAATAACGGCTACAACTCTTATCAAATTATTTTATCAAAAGTACTCATAAATGCATTCTTATAGCACTTCGTTGCTATGATTCACATCATTAAAACATTCAGTTGAAGGGGTGAACACATTCTAATAATTAATGAAAAAATTAAAGCGATTTCTAAAATTAACTTTTCTCTCAATTTAATGTTTATGTGTTTATATCGCATATAAATTATCTCTTTTTGCGATTAGATTTCATTTATTCAATGATTCGTATATTAGAGAATAAAGTAATTAATAAATGATAAATTGTAAAACAGTTTAGTTCTTTAGTTGAGTGAAAACTGTCTCACTTTCCCTCACTTTATAATATACCGGTAGAACGCAATAATTGTTTATAAAATTGAAGTCATTTTTATTTCAAGTTATTTCAATATTTTTTTTAAAAAAAGAAAATTTATTTGGATGTGTGGCCACAAAACACCAATTCTCAAGAATTGCGAATACATTTCATTGACAAATATTTGTCATTAAATCTCATTTTATACACTATTTTGGATTAAAATTGAACATACCTTGGATCAAATGATTAAAAGATGTTATATTTGTCCAAACATCTACTTTTAATGTTAAAACATATTACGGATAATACAGATTAAATGTCTGAAATAACTATAATAACAATTTATGGCACAATTGGTTAACAAATATAATTAATTGACAAAAATTAGATTCATAACACTTGAATAAAATGTCTCGGATTAGAGCTCAAACTTTACTCAATGAACGGACGCATTATTTTTTAGTCAATTGTATTGAATAATATTTGAGTCAAATTGTATTTCAAATTGATTATCATTAATAAGAAATATATTATCTCTTTTAATATTAAATTAACAGTAATTCATAAAATAATACAAATCTGAGACAAAATATTTATATTTTCGTCAAATGTCTGAATTGACAAACAATTGACAATATGTTTGAAAAGAGAGTCATTGACTGAAGGTTTGATTCACTTTAATAAGTATTACTATTAAACTTTCAACTCTTTTATATATTTTAAAAGAGAGACGCAGTTTTAGCCACAATATATTTAAATATTTAATTATACTTACTCAATGCACTTACCAAGTATAACCATTAACCAAGATATATTTTCAAATAAATCATAATATTATTTGACCAAGGTAAAACCATTTAATTTGGCTACATTTGTTTTAAGTTATCTAAAGAGAAGCTTTTATATATCATAACTTTCCTTACTCATTGGTTATACTATAAGAATAATTTTAATGTACTTGTTCATGTTTTGTAGTATAAATCATACATTGACCTATAGGAACTGTGTATGGTTTTTTGTATATATACTGTATAATATTTCACCTTTCCTATATGTTATATCACAACTATCATGGGTAGTTTTCGATTATAAAGAAAAGTAGTGACCAATGGTTTTCATTAACGTTATATACAATCGTTATATAAAATTGAAATATTTGATTATCTAATTAAATCACAATAAACTCAAATTTAGGGTTATATTTTTGCTTGCTCATCCTTTTAAGTGTATATTTTAAAAGTTTTCAAAGAATTTAATATAAAATTTTAATATAATTGAATTCAATATTTTTTTTTATAAACTAAAAGATATCAGTAAATATCAGTTGTATTTTGTTTTAAATCTATCGATACTTGATTTTAGATGAAAGTCTAGTGTTTATACTTTTGAAATTTATAAACATTTTGTGATTTAAATTTTAATTAAAACGAATAATGTTTTAAATTAATTAATTTTTTACTTAATTTTTTCCATATTTTGTTCTTGTAAAATAACATTAAAAAAAGAACATTTAATTTGTTAAGTATATTCGTGGACATTCATCGGATGAATGCATTAAAGGTTTCAATGGTTTCATCTTTTCAGTGAAGTGTATGAAGCGATCAATAAAAGGCATTACTTCTAAAGATTAAGGAATGCAATACAAAATGCATTCCATAGTTATCAGTCATTGAATAAGGACTGAGTTTTTGTAAAGAATGACCAAATGATTCTGAGCCCACCCTTACATTGAATGCCGTTTAGATTAACGCCTAATCACTAAAAACAAAATGACTATTAATCAAAACAAATAATTTATAGAAATTTTGTCAAACGTTTATAAACTGAAAATTTTCGATTTTAATTGAAAAATATTAACGGAAATGAAAAATATTTTTCATTTATTAAATAAAAAACAATTCAAATGTTTGTATTAATAGTTAATATGTTTGACTAAATACTGAATATTGAGACAAAAATTCATAAATAAATATAATTCTCAAATGAGTTCATCTCTTTTGCCATTTGTTATATAAAAATGTGTTTATTTTATGTTATGTTTTATTATAAAATTAAAAATTATTTTGAGTCAGAGATTAATGAATATTTACAAATAATTTACATTCAATAATATTTATTTCTTATCCATGGTTTTAAACCAATAACAATATTAGTGAAATTATAATAGTCAGTGCTAGTAACTAATAGTAACATCTAAAGAGTCCAATCACCTAGGGCAATCATTTATCTCTAATATCCTCCAATTTTTGCTTAAAATTTTAATTAAACGAAAAATCTTTTGAAATAATAGTTATTTTAAAATATTAAAAAAATTATTTAAACATTTTTATTAAAAACATCAAAATATTATTTAATAAAATTTTTCTTAAATTAAAGAATCGAATTCCAAAAATTCAAATGAAGCTCAAAATAACTAAAAATTTGAAAGCTATAATAACTAGAATAATCTAGTTCGTTTATTTTTCACAAAATACTTTTTTCGTAAGAATATATCATTTGTTTTACAATCTTTGCTCTAAAAATAGACGTTAAATATTAATGACATTATCATTAACTGATAAAACAAAAAATTTAATTAATTTAATACTTTTTAGCCATAATTTCTAATATAAAAACTTATTTTTTATTATCTAATTTCTAAATAAACACTGGTTTACCCTTTAATTAATTTTTCTTCAGTTTGTTTAAAGAGAAGAATAGAATAAAATACTTTTCTTTATATCTATTGTTAAATCATTTTTATAGAAAATCTTTATATCGATTATAACGAAAGTAAATATAGAAATATAATAATTGAAAAACAAATATCATATATACCTCATATTTCAGTCATATATAAAATGGATTATTTCATTTAGAAATGATTTATTGTCAATACTTTAGTCAATACTCTTTTCCGGCGCACAAAATATGTCTAAAGACTTCAATACTTACTTAACATCAAAAGTTCTAAAAGGGTTTCATTTTATTACATCGATTTGAGATTATTTGCAAAACTTGTCATAAATAGATTGTTTTATGAAATATTATACGAAAACAATTTTTTGATTACCACTCAAATTATAAATTAAAGCTGAGATGTAATTACTAATCATATGATTTTACTCAAATCATTTCAAACTAATTTGTGTTCTTTATTACGAACAATATTTCCTCATTTAATGTATATCTCATAATAATTTTTCAAACACTTTTGTTATAAGAAATCAAATGAAAAATATTATAAATTATAATATATATAAAATAATATCAATAATATAAAAAATATTAATAATTTTGAAGTTTAGATGATTTTTAATTTTATTAATAAATAGTATTCGAAGTAAATTATTTGAAATTTTTCTAAGAATTCAATATTTGTTTTTTTATTGTGTAAAATATGTTAAACTTTAATAATTTAAACAAAAATTTTATATAATTAAATAATTTAAAATTTGTTTTTATTTAACAGAGTAAGTGAACTAGCAATATCTATCAATATATTATATATAATACTCTATATAATATTCTAATAGAATCGGTGCTCTGTTTTACAGTAAAACAATAAAAAGAATTTAATTATTTTCAAACAAATTTACATTCAATTTAAGCACAGATTATTTACTTTCACTTTAATTTTAGTTTAATTCGTTTCTCAGTTTGAAATTATTCGGAAAATTTTCCAAAATATTTAATTCGTTGAAAACTGAAAGTTTAAGTAAAATATTCTTTAAAGTTATAACAAATAATGACTCAAATTGTGAGGATACAATTTTATCAAAAAATGATGAAATCAATTGGATTAACGTATAATTTACTTTTTTGTCGTTAAATAATTATGAATTTATGATTTATAGATTAAAATTATTTGGAAGGAATACATGGATAACAATATAACTGATTTTAACGATTTAAATCAATTCCAGCATAAGACTAATGTTCACTTTCATCTTTCCCTCTCTTTCTCTCCTATCAATTGTTGTGTTATTATATATAAAGCAAATGATTGATTGAAATTCATCTCTAAAATTACGAAAACACTCAAATTCACAGCACTTTATTGACTACCGGTTAAAGTATAGAGAGTTGTTTGATTGAAGTACTCTATCTTTTCTATCTTTTCTTATTTTCAATCTATTGACAGCATATATTTAAGTGCATGACATCAGACTTTCCCCGAAGAGGATTGACCAGATTATTCCCTTAAGAAATAGGAAAATTGACAATTTTAGGTTCTCTATTTTAAAAAGACTTCTTTATATACTTCTTTCATATAATTTGTGAGGCATTCCTTTTCTTTATTTTTCAATTAAATGTATTAAAAAATAGTTTTTATTTTATCTAATATTTGAAATAAAAGTTAAACAATATTTATAATAATTGAATAGTTTTAATGATTACATAATTTGATAACAAATAAATTTACAAATATTTACAAAATATGACTAAATATTCAATTATATATCGTTTGATAAAATAATAGATCACTGATAAGATAATAAGTAAATGATTTCAATTCAAAATCTATTTGGCATTTGTTTTCTGTCAAAAGAGTGAGTCATTGAGTGATTGATTATTTTGAAAGTGAAAACTTTGAAATTCTTGAATTCAATTTTCAGATAAGAATTTCAAATACTATTCGATATCGAATGGCATCGTTTGCTCATTACTCCTAAAATAAAATTAATGATATAAATGTCACAAAATATCTTCACTTTTTTAACCACTTTAAAATTTAGTGATATTTTCTTATTATTATAACAATTTAAAGAATTAATTAAAATTAGAGCACAAATATTCAATGAAAATAATTTAGAAATAAATAATAACAATAATATATTAATAATATTAATAAATACATTTTTATATAGAAAACAATATATTTGTTTAAAAACATATTAAATTTCAATTGTATTAATCATTTTTTAATTTTTTTTCCTCTAAAATCCTAATTTAATGAATAGAACTGAAGATATAAAATATTTTTAATATAATTAATTAAATAATAATTAAATGATTGGTTACACTAAACACTAATAATAATAATATTTGAATGTGAGTTAAGGCAATTCTAATATCATTGAAATATTTGAGTCACCGAATCGTAAGTTTGTACTATATATATGACAGACTAAATATACAAGATCAAATATATACAATATACCAAATGTATATACTTGATCTTGAGGTTAATGAAAATTATAATTTAGTAAAACTGAACCTTGAATGTTGAATTGTGAAGGTTGCATGCTGATTTTTAAGTCCATCTCTTTATCTTTACTTTATTTTTAGATTTTTGTGAGTCTTTCATAACAATAGATTTTATTTGAGTTGAATTGGTTTTCATCGGTTTTTGTTTTAAATTTAGAGAAACCAAAGAATCGGCTTTTCTTTTAGGAGAGACTTTTGTTGACATTTCAGTCGAATTATTCTTTGTTTCATTAAATGAATTAGTTTTTAGTTTAACAATAGATTTAGGGGACACTGAATGCGATATCTCTTGAAATGAGTTGATTTGTTGGGTTTGTATACAATGGAAGTCATCATTTGATTTCATTTGACAAATATTAGTGTCACTCGACTTCTCTTTAATGTCCGACAAAGAACTGCTTTCAATATCTTTTTGTTTATTAATTTTATTGAGAAGTAATTCATTCCTTAATTTTTGTTTTAATAACAGCTTTTCGTTACTTTTTTCGGAATAAAAATTTATTTGATTTAAATCATCAGTCATTTGATGAGAGTATGGTTTTAAGTTTGCATTTCTTTTAAGTTTGAATTTAAGTTTTCCTTTTCTCATATCGTTTGATAAAATTTTTTCTTTTTTATCACAAACCTCTGGAAGTGTTATTTGTGAGACATCAATAGCTTTAGATACAATAACTTCATTGTTAGGCTTTATATTCACCATCTCTTGTGTTTTCACTGAATTATTTTCACAAACACTAACATTAAGTTTAAGAATGGCTTCGATTTGACTTTCAATAAGAGCTTTGGATTTATTTATGTCATCGGAAAGACTTTCGATGTTTTTGTTTAATGAAATACTTTTCTCTTTAATAACAATTTTGGAAGAATTTGTCGTATCATCGCTTAGTTTTCCATTTTTGCGTTCAGGACTTTTTTCATTCCTTTTTCTTTCTTTTGAGTTATATCTTTCTCTTTGTTTGGTTTTAACTTTTGGTTTTGAATATTTTGAAGTTTGTTTTGTCGTTTTTTGTGGTTCACTCTTTCGATGAGTTTTTTCCAATTTTTCTGAATTGGATTCTCTTTTTGAATGATTATGGCTTCGATGGCTTCCTTTTGAAAGTCTAGACAATTGTTTACTATTTTCTTGTTGTGGTCTTAATTTTGTATTATTTCTATTTGTGTCAGTTTTGTTGTCATATAATTTAAATGAATCGAATCTATCATTAATTTGTTGCTCACATTCTTTGAAATTTTTCCTTAAATTATTAATTTTAGAAATTTTCTCATTTGAATATATTTTCTTCTGGTCTTCAATAAAACTTAAAGTTTTGTGACTTTCATTTGAATCCTCGACTTTTGATTTCTCACAAATTTGTTTCATTTTATTTTCATTTCTCTTTTCTTTGTATTTATTTTGATTTATGTTTTTAGTGTCACTTTTATTATAATTTTCTCTGATATTCACTAAATTCTTATCTTTAATTTTAAACGAAATTTGTTTATTATTATTGAAGTGATTGACCGGTCCTTTAATTTCTTCATTTGAAGAGCATTTGACTATTGAAGGCAATAAACAATTAGAAGAAATGCCATTCGAGTTATCATTCTTTTCAATGCAATTATTAATTGACTCCAATAATACTTCATTTTTATTATTAGTATTATTATTATCGCTCTTATTATTACTATTATTATTAATATTATTATTAGTATTAATATTAGTATTAATATTATTATTGTTATTAAGATTTTGAATTGAATTAATTGTGTGAACACTGTTTGGATCGGAAAGCGTTGAATTATAGACGAAAGGAATATATCTATTGTTTGAATTGAAATGTTTTTGATTATAAGTTTTGTTTTGTTTGTTGTTATCATTTGATGGACTCTTTTGAATAGATTTTTCATTAAAATAAGTAAAATAAAAGTCTTGTTTTTTGTCGATTTTATTTCTATTAAGTGGAGTCAAATCCGGCAAAAGTTGTAATTCTGAGGGAAACACTTCGTTTGGGATTTCTTTATAACAAATTTCTTGACTCTTATGTAGTTTCAAACAGAAAGGGATCTCTTGTGATGTCTGTGACTCAACATTTGTTGGGTTTGTCTGTTGGGGAGTAACCACTTCTGACTTCATTTGTTTTGAGATATTCTTAATTGTTTTGAATAAATTAAGTTTATATTCGACTAACGATTGGTTTTGATTCAAGAGTTGTACCAAACGTTTCTGTAACTGATTATAACTATTGAATAATTCTTTGTATTTCTTCAGTTCGTAGAGAATCACTTCTTTTTCGTTCTTCACTAAACGAATCACTTTTTTCACTTCTAAATGATTTTTATGTGTTTTGTCCACTTCTTTCAATACAAAACTCAAACCATCTTTTGCTGACATTTTACTTAAGACGGCATCAATTGATTCCATTTTTGATAAACAATTAAAATCACAACAAAATCACAATAAAATCACAACAAAATCACAACAAAATCACAACAAAATCACATTAAATGTATTTATATATAAACAGATTTTGATAATCAAAACATATAAATACAGTCTATACTCGCTTTTATTATTTTATACTCAATTTATAGATCATTTGTATTTCATCCAATTCAAAATACAAGAATAATCAAGCACAATTCAAACATCGTCTAATTCTTTGAGATTTTATATATTTGTGATAAGGAAACATTTGTGAACATGTACAAATTGTACACTATAATTGTACAATTTATTTACCGCTATTTAAATTGAGCACAGATTGTGTTTTCCAAAGAATCATATGAAACAAAAACCTCTTAATTAGTTATACATAAATATCGTTGATTTGTAAGTAAAGAGGGGCTCACTTTTAGTGAGAATTATTTGGGTTTTCATAACTCTTTACATGAAATACACATAAAGAAGAGTCAAATATTATAGAAAAATGAACGTATTATCTGACAAACGATTAATTGATCGCAATTTGCAATGAATGCAACAAAAATTAAATTTAACTTAAATTATATTTTCATTAATAAACGACTTCACACTTCAAACAATTATAGTTTTAAAAATAAATAAAATTTAATTTCGATATTATATTAACTTTTATGTGAAAATGAGTTTTGAAATCAAAACAAATAAATTGAAAATAAGTGAAAATAATTCAATTAATTGTATTTCAGTCGAAAGTTTGAATCTTTACATCATTTCAGACATCAATAATTTGGGCTCAAATTGGATACAAGTCTTGTATTGTAAACAGAATAACGTCTACACAACGAAGACTTTGTTGGGCGCAGAAGAAGACTCTTTGGCTCCGATTTGCAGATATTTGGCCCAAACTATTGTTAAGAATAAAAGGGAATCAAATGATGACATTTGTCTTACATTCAGTCTTTCGCTTAAAAATACAGATATAAATGATATTAAAATTATCCAAAATATTGGACACCATTTGTGTTGACTCTAATGAAATATTTTTCACTTTATTTTAATTTTAAAAACAATTGATTTATAGACAAAACATTTGTTTTAATATTTCAAATGAAAACAAAATACGAGAACTAATAAATGTATTAAAACTTCTTAAGAGTTTTCTTAATTAAAGCCATTCTTTGTTTATGTGCTTCTGTTGAGAATGACTTCTTATGGTGTCTGTGGTGATCATCTGCTCCAAAGCCTGGGATCCAAATCTTCCAATTCTTTTCGAGAGCCAACTGAACGTCTTTGACGTCAAGTGTTGACGACTTTCGGTGTTTTGCAAACATCGCAGACGTCGACACCAATGACTCAATGAAGTCGTCGGCCATCGTTAGTAACATATCTTCCACCTCTTCCTCCAACTGTTCGTTTGGATCCACTTCTTGTACCAATTCTTGTAAACGATTCTTATCTAAAATCACGACCGGATTCTTAACCGCGTTTTGCGATAAAGTGTTAGACAATTGTGACGACAACTGCGATGACTGACCACTCATTTCAGGAGTGCTTTGATTTTGAATTGGACTCAAAGATTGGCTCAAAATATTTTGAGACAATGAAACCGGTGTTGTATTACCATTACTGTCAACATTTGAAGACAATGACAGCGATTGCGATAAATTTTGAGACATTTTAGAGAAAATAAGAAACAAATATACAAAAATTTTATAATAAATTATTAATTCATTTGAGTTCACAAAACATTTGAAAGTCTCTTCTTTTTATTGACGTTTAAATCCTTAACACAAATGACGTCTTTTTTAGTTATAGAGAACACATGTTTTCGATTAAATCAGTTTTATTTGTAATCGAATTAAAATTAATTATCGATTGAGTAAATCATAAGTTGTGTTATAACCTATAAATTATAACTTCTGTTTGAATCAAACAACATCTTAATCCCTAACAAAACAAAGTAGTTGTTAGTGGTGTTACCGAATTTGTAAATTGCGCGCTTAAAAATTTCATCAAGAAAAAGTAAAGATATTGTATTTCATAAATAGATTAAAAATTGCTCACTAGAGAGGGCAGTAGCTTTGAAAATGACTGATGTTTTCAATGACAACAGAAGTGAGCCATACATCAAATCATTGCCATAAAATATATTTAAACCAAAATATTAATTTTATTTATAAATTTAATAAATTTTATATTTTTAATAACTTAAAATAGAAATTTTCTTTAAGTATTTATACATTATTTAAACATAAAAGTGATTAAACATTTAAAATTAATTATTAATCAAACAATAGGTTGACCTGTAATTTAAATCGTAACTAGTATTGCCCTCTCTAGTGAGCGATTTTTAATCTATTTATGAAATGGAATATCTTTATGTGTATGAGTAGTTGAGGTAATGCTTTGAGTGCGCACTCTCTCAATGACGAAACTGTGATCTAAAGCAGTCATCTATCACTTTTATCACTGTTTTTGGGATCCAAATGCATTGAAATCCAAAAACAAAATCTCGGAATTAATTCAGAGGACGCAAACCAAAAGAGATAGGCAAAAATTTAAAATTAGTCATTTAAATTGAATAAACAGTTGAGGCATAACTAAAATTTTTCGCTGCTGACTCTTAACTCTGATTTTTTTAAAAATTTATTTACGAAATTCGACAACCTTTTGATACTACTGTTACCTTTAATCGTTAATGTGAATCCCTTCACTACTGGTATAAAATAAGGATTTGTTTCAATACAAATAAAATCTAATTCCATACCATCCCATTATATAATTCGTTTGAGATTTAATAGCAATGAAAAGGAATAGAAATTCCAATCCTAATGTTAATATTGATTTCAGTTTTTGATATAAAATTCATTTTGTGTTTTTAAGTCCAAAATTCCAAAACATTTTATAATTGATTTTGATTCAAATTAAATTATTTAAAAGTGATTTTATAAGGAAAAATAAACTATTTAAGTAACTATTTTAGTCTTTTTTCTTAACTATTTAGCTAACTATAAAGGGGTGAATAAATAACTATATATCCGGGGTTTAATTATAAATTACACATAAAATTGTAGAGATATAGAGAAAATGTCAAATAAAGTTTAAATTAGGGACCGAAATACCTCTAAAAGTGAATTCACTTCACTTCACGTAAATAAAAATCTCATTCACTTCACTTCACTTT
>JAQFZM010001139.1:0-20755 GCA_034695785.1 Galumna obvia | reverse complement strand
AATTCTCTCTCTCTCTCTCTCTCTCTCTTTCCTCTCTCTCTTCTCTCTCTCTCCTCTCTCTCCCCTTTCCCTCCCTCTCCACTCCTTGCATTCCCTCCTCTTTTATCTTCTGATAACAATTTTAGTTAATAATTTTTAGACAATTCTTTTAAATTGTGTATAATTTCAGTGATATTTAACTGAAATTTTGAGAATTTGGATCAAATTTAGTATAAGAAACCTCTTTATTGTGTCCACAAAACACAATTTGCAGACAATTTTTGAAAAGAGTGTATTCAAGAGGCGTTCCTCAATTCTTAAAGAGTATTTGTCTAAAAATGTATTGTATTTAAACAATTAATAATAATCTTAAAAAATTCAAATCCGTTTAAAATTTAAAGTTTAGTTATTTTCGTTCAATTCTTTGAGAATTCAATTATGAAATTAAGTTTCTTTTTGTGTGAATTTTCATTGATTTGTGTTATAAAAATAATTGCCATTTATTCTGACCCTATTTTTGAATAGGAATAATAAGATTCAAAATCAATTCAAAACATGTAGTTAATTGAACTGGACCTATGACTATGAGATAGGTAAATTTTCATTTCTCATTCTTTCTGGTTATTGTGTGACTCTATTGGGGACAAAACAAAAAGTTGTTTTAATATTAATCCTCTTATAAGGAGTGAATTATTTATAATTTAGTTATTTTCAAGTCGTTATTCAACGAATTTTATTAAAGAAACGTTTTTTGTAATCATAAGATATAAGAAGTTTTCATATTTTGACGATTCATCTAAAACTTGTTAAATGACTACAAATAAAACTATTTTATTATATTTTGTCAGTAATTCAGGAGATTTCAAACAAAAGTTGAATGACTTTCAGTTCTCTAACAGAATGTGAAGACTAAGTTATTGGAAAATTTATGGCTTTCTTTTAGTTTATTCTGTGTTCTTATCTCTCCATTTATTCAAATTTCAGGCGCTTTGGTTCACATCCAACCAAATGGTGATATCGAACGCATTCATCAAAATAATAGTAAAATGAGTCAAATAAAACAACAATCATCTGATGGCCAACAATTATCTCCCAAATCCAATGAAAACAACAATCATATAATGGACTCAATGTCTTCTAATAGTCAGATGGCAGTGAATACCAATTCTAGAAATATAATGGCAACGAATGTCACACCTGTCAGTAGTAGATGTGTTACACCTGTTATTAAACAACATCACCAAAACCGGAGACCAACAACACCTGTAATGAGTAGTGCTCTCAATAAGAATAGTAATGAAAAGACTCCCAATAAAACACTTCAAATGTCTGACACCACAACACAAAAGTCATCGACAGTTGTTTCTGATAAACGATTGATGGAATCAGATCTCAACAATTTTGTGTCCAACAATTCGATGTCGGGTTCCCAACAAATTAGTCAAAAGCCATCAGAAGTCGAATCTTTACTTTCAAATGATTCAAATGATTCCAAATCTTCAACTCTTCGAAGGGGAAGATTGACTACAGAAGACCTTTTAATTATTATCCATAACTCGAAAAAGAAACACAATATTAAGACCGAACCCGAAATAATAATAGCAAACAGTCCGCCATCGAGTCGTTCGCTATCATCTAATAGTAGTTCAAATTCTCCGCCAAACCTTTCAAATGTACAATCAGTTGAGGCCCGACGTGCCATTACACCCATCACTCCTACCACTAGTCGAACAGCCAGCACAGCCCCACAGACAGCAGACCGTCGCAGTTGGAGCGGTAATGAAACGGTCAGTCCTAATGTAACGACACCCGGAAGCAGACGAAGTCTGGCTTCTGATCGTTTGGGTCCTAACAAACCGACGACAATGAATGACTTTAAAAGACTTTTATCGCAAACGCGTTCCAATACATATAATAACGAAAGACTCTCTGCCGCTGAAATACTCCGGGCTAATTCAAAGCGGCCGCTCACACCTGTTATTAAATGTATCACTAGTTTTGTGGGTTCAGGCAGTAAATCAAACACATCTCGAGTGACACCTTCACCTTCACCCGCACCCACTCCGGTGTCCTTTAAGTCAAGTCGCGTTTCTCCATCTCCATCGCCAGCACCGCCTCCACAGATAATAAACGGTGCGATTAATGCAAATACGCCAAACTTAATCAAACCACGAATTATAAATGGACGCTCTCTTAGACATCCACCCGTTTATCGCATCGACAATATCTGTCAGCCTATACTCGAAGACAGTTCAGAAGAAACAGATGACAAAAAATGTGCTAATTTTTTAAGTAACCAACAGATGATTAACACAATTACTAATAATAATAAATATTATACCCAAAAGTTTATTAACAAAACTCCTGTCATTAATAATTATAATAAAGCTGTGGCTAACCCTCAGAGCACCAGTACTTGGGTTTAAATTTTCAGTTATTCTCAGATATTTATAATGTGTTCAAACTTTGATTTATTCCTCTAATAATCTAATCTATAAATCTATTGATTTCAAACTATAATTTCATTTTTTATGTTTTCCAAAATATTTATTGATTTCAAAGTCAAGAAAAAAGATCAAAAAATTAGTTTTTTGAGTCTAGACTGAGATTATGATGCTTTTAGTTCATCATTAAATCTATAGTCTTATCAAATAACTGAATCATTTTTTTTCTAAATTATGATTAAAAACAAATGATTAAGAGATAAGTGAATAAATTATTATATCATTCGGTTATTATAGGGTTTATGACTGAATTTTAGAAAAGAGATCAGAGCTTATGATTTATGAAAACTTTGATTTTCAAATCATAAAATCGTTTGAAGAGAACAAAACATATCTCCCCTTAATAACTGATAATTAATAACTAATAACTACTATTCAAAAGTTCAAACTCTTATATCAATTAATTCGAGCATTTTTTGACCACAAAATTGTTGAACGGAATGAAAATTAAAATAATCGGTTGAATACTATTTAAATTCTATTAACTTTTCGATTCTCAATATTGAGCTCTAATTTTCTCATAAAATTAAAGTTAACTTAAAATTTATGAATAAGTGTTTTATTCTTTGTTTTGTCTTAAAATCATTTTTTATATACATTTTGTGTAATATTTTTCTTATTTATGTGAATACAAATAAATTTTGAATTAAATAATAAAATTTTAAAGTTTTTCCCATAACTTATTTTCTGAGTTAAAATCAAGATATAAAATTAAAATTAACTTGCTTATTTCGATTTAACAGAAGTCTATAATTATCTTTTTTTAAAGAGTTTTATCGTGAATTAGATATTTAATGGAATCAATACATATTTTACATCAAACTATAAATTAAGTGCTCACGAAAGAGAACAGGGATGAGAATAGGGATGAGAACAGGGATGTACTGATGTACGGATGAGCACCGATTCAGTAAAATACTAGTTATGAAACTGTGAACGAGTTTATTACAATTCAATGTTATCTCTTTTATCTTAATTAATAAGAATAACGGAAACAAATTAATGCTTTCAATTGAGTTATCAATTAATATAAAATTATAATTAACTCAAATGTTTTTTCGCAAACATTTTTTGAATCAAATTTTTTATAAAAGAATGTAATTAAATGTTAAACATTGAGTTTAATTCAATACTTCTCACATTAATTCTAACTCTAATAATAATAGAGTTTTGTGTAAAGACTCACCTCATCTCTCGTCTCATAAATGTTTATTATTTGCTAATTCCAGAGTCAATGCCATTGAAATTGTTTGGAATAATTCAAAACACGAAACAGAAAATCATTGCATCAAAACTTATTATAATTATTATGTCAAACAACTTAACTTCAATTCATTGTAAAAGAGGCACACATTTCACGCCTTAATTCTAAACATTACTTTTTTCTCACTTTAAAAACAAATCAAAAGTTTGTTTAAGTTGTGTTCCGTCAACCGTACGACAAACTCAACAAAACTAATCAAAATTTCAGATTTTAAATAAATATTAATTCAAAGCAAAACTCAATATATTATTATTAATAACTTATTAACAAAAACTCAGACATTAATTAAACATTTATTGTTTGCTTTTCTGTAATAGAATTCAACTTAGAGTAAGAGTACTGATAACTCATTCATATCTATTTACTTGAAATGCAATTTAGAGAAATAGCATTGAATTGCAAACAATATTATTTATTGGCTCTAATTTAATGCAAAATTTGATAATTTTAAGAAAAACTGAAATAAATCTTAAGTTTAAATTATTATTTATTAAATGAATATAAGGTATGATATGATATGATATTAAACTCTGAATATAAGGTAAAAAATGTGATCACATGAGTAACCATGGATAGTCTTAAAACATGATTAATAGTGGAAAAGTTCACTGAATGTTTTCACTCCGAATTCTTTACTTTGTAATTCAGTTTTTTTTAAATTAAGCCTTAATTATAGGATAAAATGAAAACAATTTGAATGAAAACAATTATTTTAATTCTGAAATATAATTATAACAATTAATTAAAGTTTGAATTATAATAAATTAGTTAACATTTAGAGAAAACAAAATCTGATATTTTTTGATAATTTAGAGTCAATTATAAGTTTAGATCTTATTTCTGGAGAGTCGACAAACAGCTCCGCAATGATTACAGTATTGATTGGGTCGAGGATTTGATTCTGTATTTTGTTGGGATCTTTTGAGCGCATCATAATTACGGTTCAAAAAAGAGACTCTATTTTGAAGAATTGTCAGCTCATAATTCTTTTCTTTAATTATGAGTTCCATTAAGTAATTATCAGTTAATGTATTAAATCGTTTCATTTCGTCGATTGTTTTTCGCATAAAATGTTTGATATTTTTTTCAATAAAAGTATTCAATGCTTTAATTAAATGGTCAAGGTTATAAAAGTTGGCAAAACTGTAGAATTCAATCATATGTTCCACATTTTCATTGGTAATCATACGAATTAATTCCTGTTCGATGCAATCCATTAGTCTCTTCAGTTCATATTTATGGCCTAATTTGAAGACTTCAATAGCTATTGAGTAATCGTTTTTGTCTTCTAATACCAATTGATCGCAATATAGAAATCTAATCATTGTTTTGAAGGCATCGAAGTTCGTATCCTTTACTTCTATTTCATTGTCTTTGGATTCACGAAACTCACCCGAAAACATTCTCTCAAATACTTTACTCTTAAGACTCAGCAGTACTTTAATTACTGGAATTCTATTTCCGTCGACAATAAAAATGAAGTCACTTTTCTCTTCATTCATAAAATAATTTAATTCTTGACATTCACTTGTGTTTCGATTGTTTTGATTATTAGACTTCACATTAAAATTACAAAAAATGTGTAAAATATTAAACTTCTATCAGATATTTATTATTTATTATATATTAATTAAAAACTTACCATTTTTTCATAGATTTGAATTAATAGATAATCTAAAACATTTATTTTCTTCTTTGGTTTAGAGTTTATCCATTTTTGAGAAGTGATGAACTTTTAGTTAAGAATAGAATTAATTTTAATTATTATAAAATTAAGTGAATTAATGACATAAATATTTAGGGTTTCAAAGTTACGAATATTAAAGAGAAATAGTGGTTCAATGGTAAGTAATGCCATCACTTCTTAATTGGAATATTTTTAGAAAATGTGACAAATATTAGTGGATTTGTGTCACAACTCAACTCTGGTTTACTTTTGCAACGATTCTGCGGAAAAGAGTTTTCCTTATTCTATAGTTAGACATAAATTCCTTAATATTCTCTCATTTAATAACTTTTGTTATTATTATTACATTTCAATAAATTTATAAAATATATGAGAATAATGTATAGCAAACTATAATCAATATTTAATATTTAAATAATAAGTTATTTATTGACAAAAAGTAATAATTCATAATTTATGAATAAACTATTCTAGATCATTTCTCCAACCAATAATTCCACATCCGATTCGACGTCCAGACTTGACATGACCTCCTCGTCCCAAATCATCGACATTTTCGTGAACCTTAAGAATAGAAATTTAGTTTTGATTTAATTTAAGGCAATTAAGTTATAATTACAATAATTGTATGACCAAGAATGTTATTTTTGCCCTTAAGACTAAGTAACGTATCCTTTATATCTACTCTAGCAGTTCCATGTTCATCAGCAAATACATTTCCTAGGTCACCCACGTGTCGCACAGAATCAAAGGGAGAGCCGTGTTTTGTATTGTAAGGATTGAAATGATCGCCTGAGCTCTCACAGGAACGACTCAAATCTCCAAAATGATGGACATGAAATGCATGCAAACCATTAGTTAGTTCTTCAATACTACCAGTGATGTGAACTTTTTCTCCCTTAAAACAAATAAGACTTAAATGAAATCTATTTATCAAATTTTTAATAAAACAAAATCAAAATTGAAGTCAACATAAAATACAAATACATTACTTATTAACCGATTCATTGATTTTAACGATTAAAAGGAATTTCACTCAATTTTTCTATAAAATATTATAAAATTAGTTAAATAATAGCCTATTATATACAATGTTTTATACAGTATATATAGTGGCTTAACGGATTTTCAATCTGTTTTCACTAAAATAATCTAGAACAATTGCAAGATATATGAAATTAGTTTGAAAAATTTTGTACCAAGTTACAATTATTTATATTGATCCTGAACAAAAACTAATATTTTAATGAATTAATAAATAAACAAGTTATATTCAATCAAATATTTTAAGTGATAATAATAAACAAAGAGTAGTAACTAGCAACTGTTGCCTAAAATGATACCAAGATCATTAAAATCGGTTTACAAATAAAGAAGTTGCTAATTCAAAATTTATGGTTTTGAACACAAAGACCCATAGAGGTACCCTACTGAAAATTAAACTAGTAAATAATCCAAATATATTTTATATTTCAATAGAATATATTAAGTGGAACAACTTTTTTGCTGGACACTTTTTGATCAAACCAAAAATAAAGTTACTGGTGAATAATGAGGGTCAAATTTAGTTTTAGGTTAGGTTTAGGTTGTGTTAATTGTTATATGATATTTGTCTGTGTTATGGTATTAGGGATTTTGTCTTATTGGGGTCTATATTTGGGTCTTTTGTAATTCACAATTATTTAATGGACACCAATTCAATTGGATATAATTATAAATCATTGACTCAACTATAATAAAATGCATAAAATTGTATTCATAGACACTTTCTATTCTATTCTTATTAAATCAACACTTTTTACTCTAATTATAGAATAAACATAAAATACTTACTATTTGTTCAAAATAAAGAATTCCCTTCACTTTTCCTCTGATAACAGCGATAGCTTTCAAAGATGTGTTGTTAACGGATTTAGAATTATGTCTTTCATTTAACTCAACGCTGTTTTGTTTGGTTACAGACTCTGGACTTATAGATGTGTCCTCGGATTTCTCTCTATTTGTTTTGTCAGATTTGTTATTATCAGAAGATATCTGGAGGTCAGCAGAAGTTGGATTCGATATATGACTTTTGAAAGGAAAACCAGATTTTAAATTATTAAATGGATGACCCGTTTCTTGACTATTGTGTGGCGGATGTATATGTTTGGACGCATAAATTCCACCCATATTTCGATTAGAATTAAGTTTTGTGTCCAACCAGTCATTACTGAATGTCTGTCCGTTCACATGTTGTGACCCATAATAACTTCGACTTAGAATTAAGTTCAAAAAACTGAACAAAAGTACTAAAATTGACATCAAATTCATTTTGAATATAAGGTTAGAGAATAGCTTTTCAACGAATTAATCAAATAATTTGACGAAACTTTGCATAAAAAACCAAATAATTAAAAATCTGGACATAAATTCTAAGAACGACAGTAACTTCCGCTAACTTTAATCGTCACAAACTTTTGTCGTTTATTTGAAAACCAATTTTAAGTAATTTTATTTCGCAATCGTTTCCTTTATTCAAGTTTTGAATAACCGATAAGTGAATAGATTTTAACCAAATTAAGTTTTAGATAATAATAGAGTCTATATTTGCAGAGTTTGGATAAATTAATGGGTTGTTTAACCGATTGTTGTCAATAAGAAATATAGATTATATGAAAACCTGAGATTTTATTTGATTTAATTAAAACACTCAATAAAATCATTTGAAAAAGAATTCAAGTCTTTAGTAATTGATATAAACCAAGAATCACACAAAATGTTAGTAAAACAGTTCCGATTGTAATCACAATATTAGATATAAATCTTTTAGTCATTTGATTGACTTTACTTTTAAGAGTCAATTCAATGAAAGCGTTAGTAATCCACTGTCCGTCCAAATAAACGCATGGAATCACATTAAAGACCGCCAGAGCCAATGAAAATGAAATAATATATCTTCAAATCAAACAAATATTACTTTCATTTTATAGTTATTATAAGAATACCTGAGAAGTGTTTCGTAATAATGAATGGCGAGTAATGGCAAAGAAGTCAACTTTGGTTTATATTTGACTAAAATAATGGACTGATAGAGCTCTGAAGGTGAGCCCCAAAATAATACGAGAGGTTTTCCCTGACGTTTGATTCGAATTAATTTAGTAGTGTTATAGTCAGAAAAGGGTCGGACACAATTTCCATTCTTATCCCTTCCTTTATTTGCACATTCATTCGATGTATTGCATGTTTGACCACTACTTATGTCTAATAACTGACGCACCGGTAAACACATCCACTTTTGAATTGCGTTGTCTTTCGTAAAACACAAACTGTTTTCAGTGTTTTGATCACAACATTGTTTAGGATTTGGTCCAAAAGTGGCAGAACTTGAAAGAAATTCAGTGCTCACACAATAGCCATCTCTCGGATTATTGACAATCGATAGAAGACAGTACTTCCAATTGGAAATATCAGTTATTTTACAATCGTTTATATCTGTGATTAAATCAGTGACTCTCAAACCATGGGGTCCGGCGGCGCCTGAAAACTGTTTAAACAATTAGTTTTTCTTTAATTATAGACTTAAGAGTTAGTTATTACCGCATCGATGTTTGCCACAACCACTCCTTCTGGTTGGGAATAGAGTGGACTCAATATTATTGGATTAATTAAAAGTAAGATAATTGTGAAGAGCGCCAAAGATATGTTGTGCCAAACGCCGGCCGTAAATATCTTTAATTGATTCCAAACATTAAGATTTAAAACCTGTTCTGTGGATAAGTCAACAAAAGCGCCCGGAATTATGATAAATATGAAGAGACCAAAACTGTGGAGACGAACCCCATCTCTGTTGGACACAACAATTATTAACAACAATTGACACAACAATTGACAAATTAGTGATACCGAAGTGCAGCCAATGCGTGACCCGTTTCGTGATATATACTACAAATGGCCAGAGATATGAAGTAATAGAGGAAATCTGAGAGGGGAAGATTTATTCCTGGAATCTTATCAATCAATAGTTAATAAGAAGTTTTAAACCCAATTAAAGACTACTTTACCACTGGATATAAAGCCTGACTCTTAACAGCACTTCGATTGGAATCGATATCATTAGCGAATAAAAGACTATAAATGGTTGCGATTATTAAATAAATCGATGGAATTACGGATAAAATGGTTACAACAGTTCCAAATGCAAACCATTTATTGATAATCTTTGGCCTCCAATTACTTAATATATAAAAAATACGATTCAATTGTTGGGTATTGAATAGGATTTGAATCGGTTTTATAGTCAAACCCAATGTCTGAAGAAGTTGTGAGAACTCGTATGCAAACAATGACTTAAACACTACATTCAATACATTAATGATTAGCCAAATCACTGCTATTATTATCACAATATTATAATTCATTATTAAAATTTAAATTCATTATTAAATCAAAATTTAATTTTTGAGATTAAATCAAATCAAAGTTTTTTGAATTAAGTTTTATTTGTTTTCAAAATAAAACACATGAGTACTGAATAACTGTTCATAAATACCGTTACAATACTTTACAATACTTTCTAACCAATAGATGTCATGAAATTCAAAACATTTGTATTTCCTTTTCCTTAAATTAAGTGCTGACTATAGTTTTGTTGTGATTTAATAAATGTGAGTTAAATCACTTTTAATTTAATTAAACTCATTGTTCGTCAGTTAATCGATAATCAATTGTTTTCAGATAACAAAATGGTTCAGCGATTGACTTATAGAAGACGTCTGTCTTATAACACACAATCAAATCGACGCCGAATGTAAGACATGTTTTACAACGAAAATGAAAACTCAAATATTCTTAAATATTCTTCCAGTTCTAAGACACCGGGCGGTCAACTCGTATATCTTTATCCTAAAAAACACGGAAGTGTTGCTAAATGTGGTGACTGTAAACTCAAACTGAGAGGAGTAAGTCTTTAATTGGTTAAATCTTTTGAAAAGATGTACTAATAATTGTTAATTCAGTTGGTTTACGCCCGACCGCGACAATTGTCTGCACTATCGAAACGCCATAAGACAGTTACCAGAGCCTATGGCGGCAGCAGATGTGCTAAATGTGTCAGAAGTCGGTACGTATTGACTCATTGTTTACTTTTTTGATTTAATTGAATCAATTGATTAAGGATTGTGAGGGCGTTCCTCATTGAAGAAGAGAAGATAGTGGCCAAGGTATTAAAGGCACAACAGGCCTCCGCCCCGACCACTACCGCCACCAAATAATTCAGAATTTAATCTAATTTTTTTTGCGATCAATAAATTGTTTTCCAAAAAAAGTTTTATTTTTACTAAAATTTAGTGACAATTATTGCGTTAAAAATTATATTAAATTATTTATAATTTAATGAAATATTTAAACCATTCATTGAATGATTTATTAAATTATATAAATATCGGAAATATAAATAGAATTGAGTCATAAATTACAAAATATAGTAAATAAAACCTAAAAAAGAATATAAATTAGAATTAAGACTAGAGTTGAGATGAATTGAATAAAATTAAAACTAAGAAGTGGTGGCCGTCGAAGCTGTTGAAGACGTGCCCACAAATTCTGATAAACTTAACTGAAAAGTAATTCATTATTTAGTCCTATATTTAAAAGAAAGATCGTATGACTTACTCGCGATTGGGTTAAACTTTGTTGAGGAGTATTCTCTTTAGTTTCGTTGTCGACAATTACTTCCGAATTGGTTTTCAATTTTTTATTGGATTTGGATTTTAATTTTGAAATAATGAAATGTCCGCTACTTTTCTGTTTCTTCGCTAAGTTTACGAATAACTGAAAAATAGTAAAAAGTATTTATATAAATATATAATAATATAGAAAAGAAAATAATGAATTACATTATCCAAAGTGTTTTGACAGACAGTATATTCTGAAATTCCAGATTTGAGTAATTTGTCAAAAATGTGTGCCAGACTAAACCGTTGTCCATTATTTCCTGTCTTCGATTGATTACAGGGAATCTCAAATTGAAGAATATTAAAGTTGTTTTCGTGTAAAACAGCGTTCGGGAGGTTTTTAGAGAACCATTGAATCAGTTGTTCGGATGACTTGTTTTGATCACATCTTGCGATTATGTGATAGCCGTCACCGAATCTGTTTTTCAGATGTTGTATTGAACCCATACACGTGAAGCGGCCGTTCACAAGAATAGCCACTCGACTGCAAAGGGCTTCACATTCTTCCATACTTTTATAATGAAATAACTTTAAGACTAAAATAAATGTGAAAAATAAATACCTGTGCGATGTTAGAACTATTGATATCTTGTCGTTATGAACCAATTCCAATATGATATCCCATAAGAATCTACGAGTATAGGGATCCATACCTGTTGTGGGCTCATCCAGAAAAACGAGTGGAGGAGAAGATATAAGTGCAATGGCGGCCGAAAGTTTTCTCTTAGTGCCCCCACTATATGTCCTAGTTACCTGATCTGCAAATTTTGTTAATTCTAGGCGTTTGAGAGCAATTTCAATGGCTTTATCTTCTTCTTTAACGCCACGAAGTCTGGCGTAAAACTTGAGATGTTCTCGTGCTGTCAATTCATCAAAAAGAGCATCGAATTGAGGACAGTATCCGATGTGTTGCTGTGCTTTATGTAAATCATTTCTCACAGAAAATGTATTCAAAACTGCGTCTCCACTGGAAATGCGAATGTCTCCGGTCATCATTTTAAAAGTGGTTGACTTTCCGGCGCCGTTTACTCCTAACAAACCAAAACACTCGCCTTTAGTGACATCGAGACAGAGATTATTCACTGCTAAGTGTTTCTGAGGTTTTTTGAAAACTTTCGTTAAATTATTGAGTCTTAAAACAATGTTTTCAGTTATAGGGGTTGAGATAACGCGCTCTCTTTCATTGGTTACATCACAGTCTTCGTCGATGGAAACAGAGGTTCTATAGTTTTCAGTTTTCTTTTTGCGACAAAAGAATTTGCAAACTTTGAATTCACACAAAAGAGTTATAATGAAAAATACAAAACCACTCAAAGCCATTGCAATCAGGTTTCGAGTGACTAAATCCCAGGCAAATGGAGACTTCATTTTCGAGAATTGGCCTAAAATTAATGATAAATTAATAACCATTTTTTTGAATAAATATTAATACCTGTTTTATAGAGATAAAAGTTTTGATACTCATTGAATGCGATATCCATTAATCCGCGGCCCAAACAATAGTTGGGAAACATTAAAAACACTGCTTTTAATATTTTATGGATGTGCGCCAAATACTATCAAATTATAATAACTTTTAGTATAATTTTTCGATAATTTGATAAAAAGTACGGACCGGAACGTATGACATATAGAGAAAGGCCTCCAAAAGAAATGAAGTGACGATACATGTGATGCCCACAAATAAATTGATTACAATTAAACAGATGTATGCAGTGGAGGGCTCTTCGAAGAAGAAGGAGACAGGGTACATTACTGGAGTCACTGACCAACCATACATCAGGAATAATGAAACCACAGCCGGGAAATTGTTTTTCGAAGTATAGGCCGGGATATCAAAAATTAAGAGAATGAGAATACAACAGAGCGCCGGAACCACATAAGAACACTATAAATATATTTAATTTTAAACATTTTTCAAATCTGTTAACTATTGTATACCATATCCCAGAAGTAGTTCGCAGTCCAGTATATGACTACATTGACTCCGGACACAAACTGCAAGTGTTTAGCTTTAGTGTAGCGCTCATAAACCAAAAAGAGGACAAAACTAGCAGGTACAAATGACATTGCTACAATTATGAAAATTGCTATCAAAACATCGGTTCCTTGAAGTATTTGCTCCTGAGATATGCCATAACTGGTATCAGCCATCGGATGATTAATAAGAGTTATGCCAAAAGCTGCCGGATTTCCCTTTGATTTATTCAGAGCTGAGCGAAGGATAGCATTATTTAAGGCATTCAAATAAGTGGGCATTGAATGAAACCCTTTATTATTAAACCAAACTTTGGAGACATTGCGAACAGCAATTTGTCTCAAAATTCTCGAGTGTTTTGAAGACATTTTTTGTGCGAACTCTTCAGGAACGTAGTCACGGGTTAGACCAAAAGTGAAGGCCCCGTACCGACGAAGTCTATATGTATCGGTTGTCGTCAAATAATAGAGATGTTCTCTAATTCCGTCGCCGACACCCGTTATATCAATGAGAACATCTCCAGTAATCAGTTTGAGTGTCGGCGGGTCGCGGAAACCCGACGGATCACATATATATCCCGTGCCGTCAACACTGCACTTACAATTTGGAAAATATTTAATATAGTCAGCAGTTGGGGTCACTTCACTTATAATTTCCGAATGACTTTCATCTGTAAGGGAAGGAGAAGTGGGTGCTATCGGTAAAAATATTCGGGGTTTTATTCCCGGCACCAAAACTGAAGTGCAGTCGAAGTCGAGATTGAGATAATTGGCGACCAAATCATAATCACTTAAATCCGAATAATTATTTGCGATTAGATTTTCGGACTTCAAAAGACAAGTGGCGCCCACTCCAGAGGGTAAGTGGAAAGTCGAAGAAATATTGTATGAAATGTTTCCTTTGATTTGGTACTGACGCTCGCAATAGGGAATCACATTTCCCCCCAAATTTTGAGTATAATTATAATACTGTGCGGGACTCAAAACCATAGGCGGCATATCCTGTGATTTGGGAGCGATTAGAGCGACAGACATCGCAATACAAACAAAAAATGCGGGCAAAAGGATTTGACTGAATAATCCCTTCCAATTGCGTTTAGTACAACACCAGCGCTTCAATATTATCGCTGAGAACTGATTTAATAATAGCCTTTTCTTTGACTCAACTTTTTCTGTCGGCATTTTTAGGTCCTCTCGGTTTGACATTTGATAACTGTTTGATATGTTTGGACTCAAATCTGGTTTTGAATTGAATGAAGTACTGGTCGAGGGTTTGTCCCAAGAATGTTGACGTCTATGGTTTTGTTGAAAAGTTTCTTTGAGAACATTGAAGTTCCAGTTTGAGGCCACCTTCAAGAATATCTCCTCCAGAGTTGTATTCTTTAGACCAAATGTTGTGACATTAAGTTTGGCCATATTTTGGGGGTTTTCCAGAGCTGTGAAAAGTCGGACAAAATTCTTGACCTCATTATTCGGTAAAATGAAATGAATCTCATATTGAGTTTCGAACAAATATTTGGCGGTTGGAGTAAATGACTGCACAAAAAGCTGCACTTCGAGTGACGGCACGTCATTATCCCTTCTATAATGTGTTTTATAATCAGAATTCTTAACAAAAATTAAGTGATAGCCTTCCCCTAAACTGTGTTTCAAGAATAAAGGACTTCCACAACATTTTATTTGACCGTTTGATAGAATTGCGATTCTGTCCGACAAAATCTAAATCAGAAGAAATTTGAGTTAAAAAATGCTTAAATAATAATAATAATGAAATAATACATCGGCCTCATCCATGTGGTGAGTTGACAACAGTATTGTTCTCTCCTTCTTATACTTTAATATTAAGTCCCAAATTGTGCGCCTTTTCGTCAAAAATTTAATTTATTGAAATTATATTTTTTGTCAAATTTTAGTAAATATTACGAAATATATTATAAATTATTTAAAAGTTTATGTAAATGAATGATAGAATGAGTGATATTATAAATGAATCATATGATCAACTATATGTTAGCTAACAAATATATTTACTACCGATATAATTGATTATACCATACCTAGTATAGGGGTCAACACCAGCCGTCGGTTCGTCCAAAATAATAACTTTGGAATTACCGATGAAAGCGATGGCCACCGATAGCTTCCGTTTCATACCTCCGCTCAGACTCTCAACTGTTTTACCTCTTTTTATGGGTAAATCCAACTCCAATATCATTCTGTTTTCAAAAAATATTTCTAATAAATATATTAAAAAAAAGTTTTAATACTTTTTAATCTCTTCTTTTAAATGATTGCCTCCACTGACCCCTTTTAGACACGAATAGAACCAAAGATGTTCTTCAACTGTAAGTCTTAATTATGAAAATTCATTTAAAATATTGAAAACGAGTTAAATAAATAGAACTTACTCATCAAATAATACATTGTGTTGAGGACATATACCCATTGACTGTCGAATGACATCCATATCAGTTTTTATGTCTAAACCATAGATATGAGTTTCACCAGAAGTGGGTGGAAATAAACCGGTCAATACTGACATTGTTGTTGTCTTTCCCGCACCGTTACTGAAAGTAATTTTGTTTTAAAATATAAAAATTATAAATTATTGAATAAAAGAACTGACTGTCCCAAAAATGTAGTGATTTGTCCCTCATATAAGTTCACTGAAAGCTTATTGACTGCGGGAACTGCTTTCTTATCGTATCTCTAATTTGAGGAAAAGTGATTCATTAATAAATGAAAAGTTATTGAATTGAAGATTTACTTTAACCAAATTAAGAATAGAGACGCCGAGCGTCAGATTAATTGGTTCGGACTCGAAATATATCAAATCATTCAAATTAATTGATTCGGAGGGCGGACGCGATCGGCCTCTCTTTTTGTTTGAATTAATTTTCTTCTTTGGAAAAGTAAGCGAACAAAAGAGGTCGTCTTCACCAATAGGAGTACCCAACCAATAACTTTTGGTAAATGGGAAATACCAGGGTCGAGGCAGACCATAAGTACCCGGATGTACATTTTCGATATACCAGACTAAAGTTCCGTAAAGAAGTGCGTCCAATACCATCATATTCATGACATTCCAAAGAGTAAAAGAGTCGTCTTCGACTGGACTCGTGGCAATGTTAGACCACTGAACGCCAACCCCTACCTCTTCATAGAACGCAAAATATTTGGCTCCCATTCCGAAAGCAGTCGTTGATAAAAGTGAAGCCAAAGTTTTGGCCCAAAAAGGGATTTTGTCGTGAGCTGTCTCTTCCCTTACGGCCAAATACATGCAAGGTACATAAGTCAAAAAGTATATAATGCCGGCACAGGCAGCCGCCAATTTTGCTTTAGAATAGAGTACAGATACCATAAATCTATTAATTAATTAAATATTATTTAAAACTAAAAAAGTGATACTTTTTGTAGTTTTCTTACGAGAATATAATATTTGCGATAACAAACACTTCGATATATAAGAATACAATAATTGGATTGGAATAAGTGAGGACTAAACCGCACTTCAGAATAGCTGTCAAAAGAATTGCTGTAATTGACATTTGAAAGAAAGCGGTAATGAACCAGGCCATCCAATGAACTAATGAGTTCAGTCCCATTGTTTTCATTACTTCCTTTAATCGCTGCTCTTTTTCGTAAACAATTGATTGGACTAACATTGAGACTGAGTAAACCCATGAAATGGCCATGCACAATGGCATAACATGCTCAATTATAAATAAGAACCTATTTTTGATAAATTGTTAAAAATTTTTGATACAATGTTTCGAATGTTTGAATAACTTACTGATCGGATATATGACATGGATATGGAAACTGATGAAGGTAAGTGCCTGGATCAGTAATTTCGTGGCCGGCGTGAAGACTGATCATTGCACGCTCTAAGACGTCCTTCATTTTTAAACGAGAATTTGTTTTGAGACTTATTTTAAATAAAATGAATGAATACCTGAATCCAAACGAATCCGTACTGATAGTAATAATACCCCCAATTTCGAGGCCCCGGAAACCAAAACCTATTTCTAATCATATCTGTGCTTAAAGTAAAGGATGCGTTTTGTCTAATTTTATATGTAATGTGCGGCGGAAGTGTCGTTGAGTTGGGATTTAAATTAAAGATAACGCCTATAATCAAAGTTTAATTAGAATTTAAGTTTAAAAATAATTAGAGAAAGTTACTTGCTACTACAGTGACATTATCGAAATAAGCCCTTTTCTGAAAATATTTAAGCAAATCTTCCTCTGAAGCAAAGCCTCTGAAGACATTGAGTGAAATATCTTTAGTGAGTGTGAGCCAACTGCACGCGGCGTTATATATAAGCCTGAGTTGAGATTTAAATGTTTCTAAGTTTCCACCGATAGATATCGAACGGTTTAAAAGCTCTAATCCGTGACCAAACTCTAAGAAACGGAATATTTTTGGCAAATGAAGTATATTTTTTCGAATGTCTTTAACGGTATAAAATTGTCTTTCAGTTTGTTCTTGACTCAAATAAGTGTCAATTTCTTGAGAGACATTAAGAAGAATGTGCGCATAATTTGTTATTTTATCCAATAATTCAAAGGTTTGGTTAGCCTTTTGTATGATTTGATGCGATGCTGATCCGGTCCGGTTCGGGGCAAACAAAATGGTTGGGTTTGAGTATAACATATTTAAAAGTAATGACTGTTCTTTAATGAATTGATTGATGTGTCCTTCATCTGAGTCATCGTCTGATTTGTGGTCCGTTTCATTCTTATCTCTATTTTTATTAATATTTGTTTTTTCAATTTTATTATTAACTTTTGGTCCGCAAATAGTTTTTTGCATTTTGAGGAAAACCCGAACTAAACCCTCGACATTGTTTTTCTTATGGGTCTGACTATTGGAGCTTTTCTTTTGATTCTTAGAAGAATTATTGGTTTCATTTATATTTTGATTAGAATTAAATGATTCAAATTCTGAAGTATTGTTTGAAGTTTGGTTTGAATCAAATGGTTTGCAGACATCGTTAGGCAACGAAACAGCAATTTGTGATAACTCTTCTAAAGTCAATTCAAATACTGTAAACTTATTGAGATCTTCGAAAAAACGATTTATACGAGTTTTAGCTCTTCTGTAATCCCAATCTTTGTTTAATATTTCATAAACTTTGGAATCATTGAAATTATTTCTTATATTAGAAGTAAATTCTGTTAATTGAGTTTCACTCAAATTAGAACAGATTTGACGGGGAATTGAGTTGAAGTCATTTATATATGAATTATTTGGCAAAAAAATTGGCGAAATATAAGGAATTGTATTATTTTGACAGAAAAATGCTTTAACTGTATCTCTGGTGATAAGTATATCAACAGCTTCTTTGGCAAAAGAGTCGATGTCAACATTGAGTTCACCCTTACTGTAGAGATCAAATATCCAGGCAAAAACCATAAATATCTTAGAATTTTTCAACTCTTTTTGTTTGAGAAAATCAAATAAACTGAAGAGTTGACCGTTTGGTATGAATGATTCGATACCGAATAAGATATCGTGAATTTTCTGCATATTTAGTCCGGTCTCAAAGAGAGCCGATACCTGTGAATCAGAAAATGAAAGATATTTCGTATGTTTTAAGTATTGACCGAATCTCTGATTATCGTTAAATAAATCTTTTATTTGAAAATCTCCGGCCCTTAAAAATATGGAGTGAATAGCGATCGGGTCCTCCATTATTGACCGATAAATTTTTGGAATGGATTCGAGTTCTTTTGGCTCAAAACCCGGACGGAGTATGAAATTTCTTTTACGTGTGATATCATTGAGATATGTTAGAAATTTATCTAAACTGATCGCAAATCAATAAATATAAGTCTTTTAATTTGCATTTATATTACGTTGAATTAGGAAATGTATCGAAACCGTCGTCATCTCTGACCCCTCCATCACAGAATGACTGTAAGACAGCCATCAGACCAGAACTCGGCAGAGGTTTTGCAGAGAACGCAACTAAAAATCAATATTAGTTTTATTAAAATTTATTAAAATATTATTAATAAATAATAAGTTTTTCGTCAAATAATTAAAAGTCAAAATAATTGGCCTTTTATTGATTTATAGAATTTTTTTTATAAAATTACCAAGACAACCATTTATTATTTCTTTATATGAAATGAAATGAAGTGTATAAACCTGGTTATTTGTTTTTCTTTGCAAAAATGATTAATTTTATGATAGACTAAAATAAATAGACCGAAACTACTGTTCGGTTAACACAAAATAAATCAAATGAATAATATTCTTGATAACAATTATTTATTCTCTGATATTATCGATTAAAAATTAGTTAATTTTAAACGCAATCTATTTATAAATCTTATATATTAATTAATTTATTAGACTTTAATTAATAATTTAATCTAAGATATTTTTTTAGAAATTAGTAATTCATTAATATTATTATTGTTATCTCCACTTCAAGCTGTCGTTCCCTTACGTAACTCCACGTATTTCTTATGCAATACTCTACTATAATATAAGAGATCTGCTTTAAGCCCAGCGATTCCCTACTGAGTTGTATATCAACGGTGTGTGTCAATTTCTTTATTCAACGCTTTCACCACTTCTTTGTTCTATTGTTCCCTTTAAATGTTTTTATGTTTACTTTGCCTTAAATCTTAAATTACTTGCTTATAATTTAAACTTCATAATTAATAAAAAAGCGTCTCTTTATTATACATTTGACGACCGATCCATTACAATATTTTCATTGTAATTTAAATAGAAATAATAGAAATTATAGAAATTTGTTAGGTTAAAATATTTCAGTGATAAATATTTCATAATATTTGAATTTTTCCGCAAAGTTTTCAGAAAATTTTTGAAACCTAATATCGCCTCATTTTTCTTCATTGGTTTGAAATTTATTTTGATATAAAACACTTTTTTAGAAAATAATTTGAATTATTTTCTATCCATGAGTAAGTACCGGACAATGTCAAGTAAAGTTTGATATAAATTAGTGATTTATGAATAGAAAAATTAAAGTTTGCTAAGATTTTATTTATTAAAATAAATATATAATTAATTTCAAATTTTATAACGTAAAAAAATATTTTACTTAAATTTTCTTCCACTGATTCACCAATTATTACTTATTTTGTTCCATATTATTACGAAAAATCTTCTATTATTATAAAATTACAGTTTGTTCCAAATTTCATATTTAAATATTATATTTAAATAAAATAATTCCTATTTCCATATAATTTTTAAATATAAGATTTTTAACAATAAAATAAAATACCTTGCCCATTAAGAACGTAAAACCTGATCCATGAAAAAATCAAAAACCACACAACGTGAGTCGATTCTAAATTGAATTAGCTTTCGAATGGTGAAAAAATTTTGACCTAGGTGAACCCAAAAAACGGCGAGGTCAATTTAAAGTTTACAATTTTAGAAGGTAAAAGGCTGCATTTAGTAATTAGGGTAACGCCCACAAGGGGTTGTAATATATCAATGGAAAGATAATTAGTGGTGGTACTAATTGGTGGAAATCCGATTGTCTGGAAACACCTTGTTAAAAAGTTATGTAATATAGTTTAACAAAGTGTTTCCGGACAATCGGATTTTCACCAATGAGTTCCACCACTAATAAGCTTTCCA